>BHEV01068789.1:0-18799 GCA_004319985.1 Emydocephalus ijimae | reverse complement strand
ATTCTGTCCTTTGATTCACTTGCTGAATATAAAGACAGATAACTCTACAAATTCTTCCATACAAAGTTTCTTTTATTGGATATTAGGTATCCTCAAGATAACTCACAGTTATGTTGAGATGCATCTAATGTCCAATTCTTTGCATAGTTGATATCATAGTGTAAAATGATAGTAATCTTTTCCCCTATTTCATCCCATAGTAGTAGAGCCAAAGGAGAAGAGCTAGCCCAAAGCTAGGGTCCGAGCAAGAGTGAAGAAACCTCTCCCAACCCACCAAGGATCAATTCAGTGACCAATCAGGATTACAGATGTGGCCACATGACGTGAACTACATTTCCCAGGATACCTTAACTACAGTGATGCATTCCCTTAAGGGGACAGCTCCCAATTCCTAACTAACTATACCTGGCTGGACAGCACATGGCCACTCCCCAAGATGCCGCAGCCCCAGCAGTAACCGCTACGCAGCTTGGAAAAGACGCAGCGGTCCAGGTCGTTTGGGGCTGGGGAGGTCGTGGCAGTGGTCCACGAAGCATCTCCCCAACCCCTCTGAATGGCAGCCCATGTGCTGCGCTGGGCTGACAGAGATCTATACAACTCTTAGATACAATTGGCACCAACAGCAATAGCAAGTTTGCCAAAATGAAATCTGCCAATCCAGTTCAGACATCCAGAAAGAATTAGTTGAAGATTCCCCCATGAGAGGTACACTGGGCATCAACAATGGGGCAGCCCTTCCCCATGATGTTCCCCCAACCCATAGATAATTTTTCTTGCATTTTCAGAAGCAAGTAAAATCTATCCATTGCACAATTCAAACACATTGTAGGAATTTTTATTTGTAGTCTGCAATTATGGGTTGATTGTGCATGTGTGTGTTGTGCTATTATTCACCAATCAGAGATTGACAAGATTTTCCTATTAAGATTTTTTTTTAATTTCATTTTTATTTTATAAAATAACATGAGTAACATATATAATGCTCCTTCCTCTTCTCAATTACCCTACATAAATAACCCTGTGAGGTGGGTTGGAATGAGGGATTAACTGGTCCAAAGTCACACAACTGGTTTTCGTGCATAAACTGGGACTAGAACTGAAGTCTCCTGGTTTCTAGCCAAGCTCCTTAACCACTTCATCATTATAAGCATCTGTGTTAAATATGCCAGAAATATGTAAGAAAAGCATTCCCCTTTTTGTGCTTAATATAGATGAGTACATCATGAAAAATTGCTATTTCTGAAAGCGAACTGTCATATTTTCGTGTTAAATCTCAAGAAAACTTTCCCTAAGATTATAATTTTTTTGTTCCCCCTTCCCCCAATCATAGCTTCTGTTGCAGTAACTTTGGAATGTTAATGCTGACATTTGACAGTGTTAAGTGGTCAAATTGTGCCACTGATGCAGAATTGTGTTTGTTCAGATCCCCAGAGGATGAATATATTTGTTTATCATAAGATAACTGCATGTAAAAGCTGCAAGAACAACCCCTAAGTCTAAATAAGATTTCTGCTTTTAAGGGAATGTACTGATAGCTGAGCTGCAAATCATTTTTATACAACATGGTGAAGAACCTTAGGAAGTGAGGGCAAACACGATGACACTTTAAAACTTTCCACACTATTCGTTTTTGTTTATATCAAAACTTTCCCACACAAGTTCAATTTACACATTTTTCCATAACAGTAACCCTAAGTGATGAACCAAAACAGGTTATGATGGGGTTGATTCCTGAACTTCCAGGCCCGAGTCAGGCATTTTAAAATCACTGCACAGGTGGATCTCAAAATGGAGCCATCTTTTCATTAATGTAACCAACATTAAGTATAGCGTTCTGATTAAAGAAACCACAAATTATAGAAGTTTATTTATTTTTTTCACTGATGTTTCTCAGCAACTAGTTTTCAGAGAAATGCTGCCAGCAGCAATTGATCTAATGGGCACCTCTATTCTTTTTGTATTTAATTCCTTATACAATGGTTTAAGGTAGTCTCTATTTATCTGCTCCAAATCCTATATCATTCAGAGTCATGTAATAATCTTCAGTTCTAGCATTGTGAGAAACAGAAAAATTGTTACCTGCTTTTTCACTATTCAGTATACAGCAACATGAAACACATTTTTATCGTTTAAGAAAAATGATTAAAAATAACATTTTAAATTTAATTATTCATGTTCCTGGTCATTTTAATTCATTTTTTCTGCATCTTTTCCAGATCTAAAGTGAGGTCCAATTACTAGAATGGAACACAGTATTTTAAATGCAATCACACTACAGACTTGTGCAAGATTATTATAGTTATGCATTTTTTATTCAGTTGCTTCCCTAAATGTATGTACCCCAATGAATTATTAACTATTCCCATTTATATTGAAATCTACAGTCTTGAAAGGTTATACACATTTGCAAGAAATAGAAGATTCTATAAAACAGTAGATTTTTCTAATAAATGCATGCTTAAACAAAAATATTCATGAAGAAACAATTGTACTGATTTGTTACAATACTGTACACTAAGGAAATTATATGAGTTGACACAAAGAGTAACATTTTAGTTAAGTATTTTATCTGAGGATACATATTTTTCATGTTACAAAAGTTTTCAGATTTTAAATCAGTCCCATCAGATAGCAGCCCTGGTTGTACAATGGTTTCCAACACTATTGATAAGAATCCTGAGATCTGGAGCAGCTTTCAAAGGGGCACAATGCGTGCCCCCAGTGCAAACAACATTAAACCACTTCCATGCTTTCTTCTCTTCCCTCCTATATCATTTCTGCCTTCTGCTTCTTGTTTGTGGTAACTGAGCTTTGTCACAATGATTAATTCAAATGAAGAAGTTAATAAGAACTTGTGTAGAACAATTTTTGTCAGGTGAGCTATCTTTTCCTTATTTGTTTTTATTTTTGAGTGAAACCACATTACCTAAATAGTTTCATCAAAATTATACAACATTCACATGCAGAATTCTTTTATTAGAAGATAATATTTATTGCAAGGTCCGTGATCTCCAAGATACCAAAGTAAAGTAGGTATTTCCACCATAGCAGGAAGCAACAACGAAAGCAAAGAACTGCATGGGGGGGGGGGGACAGGAGGCGAGAGAGACAAAATTATTAGAAAACAGTAAAAATCTTCAGCCAGATTTTTATTTATATTCAAATCAAATATAATAGAAGGGATAATACAAAAAAATACATTTAAAATCACATTGTTTCCATACCCAGCAGGACACTAAATTCTGTGGAAGAAATATTATTGGGCTTTAATGTTATTCAAAGTAAGGATGATCCTTGCAAGAAGCAATTCCACATTGACATTCGTGAAAACAAGTGATTTTTGATTGCTGTTGACTAGAGATTAATAAGTAGTTACATAATGCTTCTTTACTGTATTAATATGTATTCAATAAGTTTGCTTCCATGGTGCTTTATTCTATAAAAGTGCACAAAATTAATAGCACTGCAAATGTTCATTTGCAAGGGAAAAGGAAATAAACATGTATTAAATGGTCTTGTTGATCTGGCCATTAGCACATGCTAGGTGAAAAAAGCAGGACTTAAGTAGTACTTTTAACAAAAGTTTACACATTTAAGAATGTCTAATTATAATTGGTTATCTTGAATCTTCTTATGTCTGATTTTAGAGGTAAATGAACCAAAGCAAAAACATATTCTTCCCTCACTGCTATATTAAGTTTAAATGTGATCTTACCGAAGATATTGCCCAACTATTGTAATTGTGGTAGTCAGGTTCTTTGGTGACTGCACATGCTTCGGAAATAGCAGCAATTAAGTACAAGAGAAGGGCACTGCCATTAAAATACAGACCCTGCAGGATGTAGGGAGGGAAAAAAGATCAGCATACCTCCTCCCTACTAACATCATTCTATGCACAATTGTATCATTTCCTAATTTAAGACAGTCTGGCTGGACATGAAGCAGATTTATTCCCTCATATGTAGAGAGCATCAAGTTGGGGAGAAAGCCACTGCAGTTAAATATTGTCTGAATTAATACCGTAGAGAACATAATTTCTCAAAGTAGTTTGCTGGTGAGAAAAGTCTCCAACCTACTGATTAAAAAGGAAGAAGAAAACCTTTCTCCTAAATAAGACTTACAAGCTGTACCCTTCCCATTATTGTGTACACAGCTTCATGTGATACCAGGATGGCCTAAGACACTGGTGATTACAACAAAACAGTCAAACAGTAGCCCTCATAGTTGAGTCAAGAGCTGGCTAAAACAATTATAGGTTTCTGGCAGGGCTGAAGATCACAATGGCTGTGATAAGTCAACCTGAATGAGGCAGAAGGTATATGTGTTGAGACTAGTGATCTCAATTTTTCTGTGTATATATCCTGCTTCTGCCCGCTCCTTGACAGTGATTTTGAGTGAATAATAATCGAATGTGGCATACAAACAGTGGATCAAATTCGAGTATGCTGCCTTTCAACCCACTACTGCCAGGGAAATTATAGACTAATTTATCAGAAAAGGCAAGCTTCTTGCAGATATTCTTTTGGTGGTTAATACATGGGAAAATATTAATCTCCATTTAATATTTCCTTGTCAAACCAATATGTACATTTTTTTAAAAAAATGGCTCAGGTAATATGGAGTGTTTCATAAAACGATGCTATGCTAGCAGAATGTTTGACATAAGTTGGTCAAGCAAATAAAAGATGCTTGGAATTCTCCCTGCAAAATTGGGAAATACAGTTCCACTTAGAATATGTTATGCATTTTCTTAAGGGAACTAACTGCATAAGGTTCTGCATCCATCTTCTTAATCTAACAAAGCCAAGCCAAATATTATGGCCTCATCCACTACCCTTGTTCTGGGAAGGCTGCTATAGATAGGTCTCTCTTTTCTGCAATATTTGAGTTGCTTGTAAAAAAATGAACAAATACTCACAACTGTGGTCCATGGCACTTGAGGTATCCTTGTATAGGTCATTGTTATATAGATGATCAAAAAAAAGAGTGTAAGAATCCAGTAAAATATAGCCACAAACATTATCCATCCAAAGACAGGGTACAGAAAATAGTCAGTTCCAATAATCAACATCCACACTAGCAAGCCTAATACCTACAAATATATGAAAAGAATATTATTGTGGTATGCAAAGTAAAACATCTAAGAATTGTTTTAAAAACTTTAATGATTCCAGAATATGAATTTTCAGGTTTAATTTTTCTTTTTTCTTCTCCTTGCTCCATTTAAAAAAACTCATCAAATAAGATACAGCATAGAGTGATCTTAGCTGATCATGAAAACACCAAGCCAGTGGTCACCAACCAGTGGGCCAGGGACCACTGGTGGACTGCGAGAAAATTTTGGTGATCCACAGAAAAATGTCATCCCCAAAGCACCCCTCGAAGCAATTAATCCAGGCTGCGCAGGAACACAAGGCTTGCATCACTTGCATTTGAGAACAACACATGGTAGTGAGGGAAGAGGGGAAAGGGTGGAGGGGGGGAACTTGCCCCACGTGCCTGGCCACCAGGCTGCTTCTTTCTTCTGCTTTTGGCTGCACACAAGGAAAGCAGCAAAAGTCTTTCTTTCTCTCCCCCAAATTCCGCCAGAAATGAGTCTTTGGGACTCTGCAAGGCATTCTGCTCCAAGATGCTGTGCCAGCACAACGTCTCACAAAGACTCATTTCTGGTGGAGTTTGGGGGAGAGAAAGACTTCTGCTGCTTTCCTTGCATGAAGCCAAAAGTCTCTCTCTTTCTTTCCCCCTGAAAACGGAGCTGAAGACAGTATCCTGCGATCCCAAATAAAGAATGATCGATTGGTAGGAAAACGGGGTGGGGAATTTTCCTGGCAGACTTTTTTGGGGATTTTCCCAGAGTCTCTGGTCTGTGGGATTTAAAATTATGAGTTTGTTGGTCCCTGAGGTCCAAAAGGTTGGCGACCCCTGTACTAAACAGAATTGGACTTGAGTAGATTACAGCTTGATTACAAATTCAGACAGAATAGCAATTGCAGCCACTGGAGGTCACCACTGATCCACAAAGAGATTTGTTTTGTATCACTAATTTCTAAAATACCTTTTGATGAAATTGAGTTAATGTTTTAATTTCTGTGCTGTATATAACAGCAATTAGGTTATTTAATCTTTTAAGCATTACTGCATGGTTTTCTGTCCAAAATTATAAATAATATTGGACATAAAATAATTGTTATATTTTTCTATTTAATCCATAACAATGCACAGTTTGAAGTATAGTTCCAAACACATATGGCTACAATTGTTTCTCTCCATTTAATATCCGTGAATTCAGTCAATTTAGTGATTGAGATCAGTATGTTTACCTTCTAAAATGCTAAGTTTATTAATCCAATCATGCTTGTAATTCTGGTTCTCTGCAACATTATCATTTGGAACTTCTAAATTAAAGTCAGGAAAGAAGATCTACCTTGCTAATAATAAACTTTTTTTTTATTTAACCAGACTTTAACAGCACAGGTCCACACATACTAATTATTTAAACTCTCATCTATAGAAAAGGGCTATAGAAAGTTAAGACTGTCAGAATAACATAATTTTGTAACTGATTTATATCACTTCTTTTATTAAAAGCTTAGTTGATATTCTCTTAAATGAAACTAATGGCAATCACAAAGGGTGTATTAATGTATTAAAATATCACAGTAGTTTTTGCTTTGCTAATGGATAGCATAAAGGACTGAGTAGTAGTCTTAAGGTTTTAGTTCTGCTGTCTGATTCTCATCAGTGGCAGAACACCCAGATAATATCACTTTAGGCATGGTGTGAGGTCTGACACACTGTTCGTTTATTTTGGTCACAGTGGAGATACAATGGAGGAAGAGAGGGTTGTCATTTTCAGCTTGCTCGGGAAAATGGAGGACCCCATTTCACTGGCCTGACAAACTTCAAAATAATATTACATATTTCTTAATTAGAATTTAAAAGATCAGGTTGGATAATCTTGGATAAATTATGTCCAATCCATAGCTGTGGATAGGTAGGTATTACAGTGAACAGATTTCCACAGAGTTTAAATGTCTGTTGCAAATTGATTTAAGATTCACAGGCCCAGCCAACTTAGGAAATATATTAGGCTCTAATATCACAGGTATCTAGGACAAACAATAGAACAATCCTTTCATTCTTAGCCACCACTTGGTAGGTATGTTGAAGAACTACCTACCACAATTATGTAAGCGTATCTCATAATAACCTGGTTGTTCTTTCTGTTGCAAGCACATGGTTGCTTTGATAGTTTATGGAATATGTTCAGTTTCTTATTGTAATCTTGTCTTTCATTGTAAGAAAGAAAAGGATGCATGTACAGAGGTTATTGCCTGGAATTCACAAAGAAGTAAACCATACTAATGTGGTTTTGAATTATGTAAAATAAATAAAAAAAAACGTAAGAATCATTGGCAGACAATCAAATGCTTCCAAGCTGGGTAGCTTTGGCAAATGCTGCAGAAAATCCTGGAGAATTTTTCAGAAGTCTTTGGGTGTGCTATGCAGGCTATCTGCTGGTGGACACTAAACATGTCTAATATGAAAACCATTCCAGACTATTTGCCCAAAGTGTAACACACATAAAGATCTCCCAGACAAGGTGGATCTGGTATATACTGCAAACAGTCCCACATGGAATTATGGAGTCTGATGAAACTTGGAGTCTCCCTCACATGTTGAAGATCTTTCAGTCTGGGTTGCTCCACCATGTATTGAGGGGCAATCAGACAGATCCAAGTTCAAAGAACAGCAATTAGGCTACCACACAAGAAATAAGCAAAAGTGTAAGTCAGGTCTAGCCCTATTGAAGCCAGCACTACATTGCCAAATTAAAGCACAGTTAGTAGACTCCTAAAAATTTAAGACTTTAGCTAGCTCCCGTTAGTTTATAAGAACATAGCATATTGTGGGAAACCACATATTCTATTTGTTCAATTAAGCTCTACATAGCCAAGCACCCTTTTAGCTTAATAGTTGTATAACTAACTTACTGATGACAAACAATTACTCCTAAGGAACTTGGCACTTCTTCAGCATTCAGACCACTTCATCATTCTCTCTCCTTTGCTCTGGTTTAGATTGCAGCAGCATGGATGAAAAGGTTCTGGATCAAGAAGTTTACTGTGGGCATCTGAGTTTGACTTTTTTATTCTGAGTGTCATTGACAAATATTTAAAATATGGGCTTTGGATAAACCTAGGTAGAAAATTTGGAAGAGCTGAGAGCTGCAGTAGGCAGGTTACGATGCACAATGGACAGATCTTCCACATAGATACATTTCTTTTTCCAAGTTTTGGGAAGAGTTGAATGTTTATTTTTAAAATCTGGGTTAATCTTACTTAACAGCTTATGAGATAGCTTTTGTATTTTAAGCCTTAAAAAGGCAGATGGGAAAAGTTCCTCTATCATAAAGCAACCCCATAAATATTCCCCTTGAAATTGAAAGTTCAATGCAATTTTCAGGTGGAAAATTAACCCCTGCTTGTGAAAATATTTTAAGTTAAGATAAATACTGCAGTATCTCCAACTGCATTTCTAATGGCAATGTTATTTGCTCAGTCAATGCAATGCCTGAATAATCCATACAAGATCCTTATTGTTGCTGTCATTGTTAAAGAATGCTAAACAATGGCTGACTTCTTGACCAAAACTCTTATTTACATAAGCCAGTCTGTTTAGAGAATTTCTAACTGCTTCAAAAGAACAATGCTGTATATAGCTTCTTTGTTCATAAAGGCAGGTTTTGTTGCTTTAAAATCTCCATCTTCCTGTTATGGTTGTACTCCCTCTATTTATATATAGCAGCAACATTGTTCTGTGAATCTTTTTTTTCAATATAGGAAACAGTCTTCCTAATTCAAATAACAAATGAAAATTGCAATGGCTTCTATTATAATAAAATGTTACTTTCTCAAAGAAAGATTGAGATTGGACAAGGCAAATCAAGTTCTCTTATGGGAAGCAGCAATTTAAAAATAATTTTGAATTTTATTTCCTATGTTCCTACTTTTCTGCAATAGCATGATTTTGACTGGAGGAACAGACCTTTTATGAATGCTTATGAATTACTGTAGAGAATTTTCAGATACTATAAGCAAAACAATAAAAAATATGGAAAAAATTTCCAAGTTCATGTATTCATGAAATGAAAAAAATTGTTGAGTCACAGGAAGGGCCCAGTTATTAAATGTCAAAAGAGTATTTTGAAGATAACCACATATATTTAAACAGTGCATTGTAAACAAATCCCAATTGCATTTTTCTCATATATTCAAGCATTTCCAAACAAATAGATTTGTTTCACACTAACTTATAATTTAGCATGATGGGTCAATCCAGTCCTTATTCTATAACTTGTAATTAAAACAAGAAAACAGCTTGACATATGAACCAGCCAATGGCAAGGTTGGTGTTGAGAAAATGCATAAAATGTCCAATACCTTCTTGTTAGCCTACTTGTGCCACTTCTAAGGCATCTCCAACTTGGTGACATCAAGTTCTGTTAGACTACAATTATTATAACTTCCATCTTTAGCAGATACCAAATAAAAAGAAAGTTGAAAAGCTGGTCATGAAAAAACTGAGCAGCTCCTTGTTGCTTTATAGAGTTATGTGAGAAGAATCAATATTCAGTTCACATAATTCATTAAATGCATTTGGGTAGATTATTCTTATTTTAACCAAATTCACCCACCTCGTAGTTATTGTAGGCATAAAATTAGAGGAGATCCTAGGTATTGCCTTTTAAGCTTTCAAGAGAAAAGACAAGAAATAACTATAGTAAACAATGATACAATTGATAGCAGGCATGAAAATAATCAGCTAAGGGAGATCTTCCTGTTTTAGTCAGCTTTGCTAACATGCATTAAACAATTAAAAGGCAGTTGAGTTTAGTCATTTACGTTTTCCACTGGACCACAAAGATCTCATTAGAACAGCAATGACAGATCAGGCCTACTTATATCAGTCCAATTAAATGCTATAAATGCTATCAGTCCAATTAAGTGCTATTAAAATGTAATATTTTACATCTATACAAGTACATATCATAAATTAGCATTAGAATTTAGTGCAAAATTTTAAAAATGTTCCATCATTTCTCTAAAATGAGAACTAACACTGATACATAAAAAACATTTCTAGTTGTCAAAGTAGGAAATTTATCCAATAGGAAAGAAAAATAAGCACAGTATAAACAAGGTATTTAGTCAATTATATTGACTACTGGATCCCAGACCTCATCTAGCATTAAAAAAAACATCTAGAAAAATAATCAAATACAGTATTATTAAACATAATGTACATTATCTAAATCCCCTTTCTCATTACAGAATTTAAGCATTATTAATTCACATTGACAGAAGCTTCAAATGCTTACATTGGAACTCCTTACAAAGATCAGAACTATAGACCTTTGTGATGAGAGTTTGTCCATGAATTTCAAGCTGTATGTCTTAATATGGTATAAAATAGGCAGAATAACTACAAATTCATCTAATATCCTTTTGTATCCCCACTCCCACCCAAATATAACCATAGAGTTGATAGGCCCAACATATTAGTGACAAAAATTGGTACCTTAATGCTTATACAAAACCTTCTAAATCAGTCAGGAAACATTATAAAATCACTAACCATACCTGCAGTTCTCAAGACCAAAATAATGCTTTTTAAAATTATTAGCCCCTGGTAACAATTTTCCTGACTTTTAGTTCAACCACAGTCATTCAGGTGGAAACAGACCTGAATGACACCTTCTATTACTTTGTACTTCGAGCACAATTTAAAATTAGCACTTAGCAACAACTGATCCTATTGAACCTGCACTACTCCTGCATTCTATTGTAAGATGACATATTTAGAGGTTAAACCCATTTCTTTCTCCATATTTTGTTTAAACTTTACTCTAAAGAGAAATTCTTGTGAACAGAAGCTTGCTCAGAACTTTGTAACATTTCCATTGCTCTTTAAGTGATTACCTTATCTGACTTTTGCATTTTGGATTTTTCCTAGTGAAGCAATAAAGCATCTACATTTTTATATCATGCATGTTTGAATGTAGTTCTTCATTTCTATTAATTGGCAATAGTCCATCAATGCAACTTTAGCCAATTCCAGGCTATGGTTCTTAAGTGCTGCTTGGTAGCTTGCAGCTCTTCTAATGTTGCTGAACCAGAATATTTCCATTCAATCACATCCCATCTAGAAATGTTCAGAAAGTGGACACTATAGCTTAAGAAGGTCTGGTGAACAGAAAGAAAAGAAATCCTATAGTTAACAAATATCCTTTTTTTTTTTTCATTCATAGTTTCTCAAATCCAGGAGAAATCAGAAAATGAATTACTAGAGCAGGGATGTCAAACTCATGTCAGCACGTCAGCATCATGTGATGTATTGGGACTTTTTCCCCCTTCACTAAACCAGGTGTGGGTGTGGCCAGCATGTGACACAGGAGTTTGACAGCCCTGCACTGGAGTATTTCATAGATTTCCTCACTTTTCTCTGGGTTTTTTTTTTTTTCTTTTTGCTTCCGAAATGGGAATCTGCTTTTTTTTTTTAAGTTGGAGAAAAACAGCTTCCACATGGGACTGTCATATCATCTGTATTCCACCGAAACAACACTTAAACAGGCTCTCTTCTGGCCTCAAAATAAAACTTTTGAAATCCAGGCTTTGGTGCAAATTTAGAACACCTGAAATGACAATTATGCTTGAATAATTTGTATAACGTTAATTATCTGTTGTGGTGAATGTGGTGAATGTTGTGGTGGATTCCCAAGAGAAAGGACTGCTTTTCAGAGGACAAAGAAGCATCTTATGCAAATAGTCTGGCAAGATTCTTATATGTTTATGTTATTATTATTATTATTGTATAGCATTTGTTACATTAGCTAGGAGACTACAATGTTAATCATAGTAGCAGCTTGATTGCCAATTTACTAGCTCTTTTGTGGTAAATGCTCATGCGCTTCCCAAGATGTGTCACAGGACGGAGAGCTACCTTTGCACCAGAAAAGAAGACAAGTGGCTCTTCCTACAGCAGCATCTAGGCCACCTCTTTCCACCAAAGCTGCCTTGCAAATGGGAATTGCAAACCAGGAAGTTTTTCAGAACCAGCAGGAATCTGATTCCTGCATGAAGCACCAGTTCGTCTCCCAACCAAAGTGGTACCTATTTATATATTTGCATAGAACATGCTTTCAAACTGCTAGGCAAGTGACAGATGTCAACCTGCCATGCAGTGCTGGGACTCAAACTGCTGCAGCAAAGACCAACTCCAAGGTCATTAAGCCACTGAGTCACCTCATCTCTTATGTTTATAGGTGAAGGGCAATAAAGGAAACTACTCAGAAGTAACTCTTACTCTTGGATCTTGGGGCCTGACATTATTTTATTCCTAGGAGTCAGGGGTGCTACAGGAAGGAGAATGTCAAAAAACTAAATATAGGAGGTGTAATCATACGACTGAAGTCACAACCCCTTTTATTCTAACTTAAGATTTATACACGAGTATCCCTAATTTTATCTCCACATCTAATTTGGGGTAGACTGAGGAATATAATTTAAAACGAATCTATGAGTTGTACAGTCAATCTGAAGACTAAATCAAAAATATAACCAATATATTTTACTTCAATGGGATGACATAGCAATATCCTTCAACCATATTTTGAATAAAACAAAGTCATTTCAATCTAAACTACTCATACCCAATCACTGTTTTTTAAACCCACATAAAACAAAAACTATTGAATTTTCAACTCAGAGCAAGTAGAATACCGCATCTTGTAACTAATGCAATTATATTGGTAGGTTTTCCGAGTTAATTTTGGTAATGTGTGCTGTTATTTATTAAATAACTATGCCAGGAACAGTGCATATACTGACTTTTTAAAAAGGAAGTGAGAAACCCAAATCTTTGTCAGGGAGGGGAAAAAAGATAATTCCAGAAATTGATTTCTGTAACATCTGAAAATCTAAAGCATAAACCTGGTATTTTAAACATCTATTGTGTTAAGTTTGAAGCATGGGCGAGAAAGAATGAAGACAAGCCGGTGAACGGTGAACTTCAACTCTTTATTTACATGGTGTGACAGCTCAACTGGACGGCTGCTATAGCCGTCCTTATATAGGCAACCCCATAACTATTCAACCAATAACAATCCAGAAACGCTAATTCTGTTAACCAATGCGAGTGGCCCGTTAATGGCCAATCAGATCCCCTTGAATGGACCAATCCGATTCTGCCATTAACAGCCAATCAGAAGTGCAGGGCCAGAACCCGACACTAGACTTCAAGCTCAAGATAACTTTATTTAACATTTATGCATTCACAACATATTGAGTTTTATATTTATATGGAAACAGATTAGGCTATATCTTGTTAAGTAGATTTTGACTATTTTGATACATTTATTCTTCCTTTTATGCCCCACACTAAGGATAGGAAACCTCAATTTGACATCGAAGTAAAAATTATAATTTTCCAATACATTGTGAAAGCCCTTTTAGAAACATCTCTTTTAGCAAATATCAGGAAAAAATGTCATACATCAATTGTGTGGATTTAAAATTCAATCTTGTAAAGAAAATGTAAATAACAAAATGTAACTAACTGAAAAAATTCAACCTCATTCATCAATTGAGTGTTATGAAAAGTTTTTAAACTGCTCTTAACAATGGTACTTTCTAAGCAGTGTTTTGACCTAAAGATTCATCTTGCTCTGCAAATATTTGCCCCTAAAGCCAGCTTCTGCAGGACAAAGGGACAAGAAATTACCTTAGCACAATGTGTCTGCACACTTTTAATATAACTAGACTCTGGAAAGAAGAATCTCCAAATTGTAATAATTAATCAAATGTTTATTTCAAAATAAAGAAGTGAAATAAACTTTTCACACAATTGACATAATCAAATAATTTGTCATTTTAAATATATGATTAAATCATAATGATAATATTTTGTCTTTATATTATATCTGAATAAAGAATAATTCCTTTATAAACCTGGGGAAATTACTGGCTATTCTTTTGTTATGACTTCAGAAAGATACAACTTTTTAAGAAGCATTAATTTTATGCTAATATATTACAAAGAGCATAGATCTTGGGTTAAACAAAAGCAAAACAAACAAGAACAAAAAGTGCATTTATCAGATTTATTTTGTACTCCTTATATTTTTGTTTGGTAATATTTTTCTATCTTATAACCATTTTGATAGATGTATTCCTATTCCAAAAACAGTGTTGTGGCAATGTTATCTTCTATGTACAGTGAAAACAGAGCAAATACCATATTGAAATTTGAGACAGAAATTCACATAATAAATCATTTCAAATAAGAGGACTTGTGTGATATGCAAATCTTCAAAATGAAACAAAATGAAAATGGAAAAGGACATCTATTCTTCTCTCATTAAAATTGTACTTTAAAGCAGACTTTTGCACTAAATCAATAGCCCTGACAAGTATCACATAGATATTTTGTAATAGCTTGGAGTTACAATTTCATTGCTCAGGAAATGATAGTATTGTTGAACCATGGATGTCTTGGAGGTTGTGTTCAGTTTGTGCAAGTGGAGGATTCCATAGTGCTAAGGATTCTGATTTTGGCAACCAAGAGCAACAGGGATTGCTATAGGGACTGGTACTTTGATGCCAGTAATTGTGCAACTGGCTATTTCTTGGCTGAGACCATTGGAAGAAGAGCAGACAGTAGCATAGAGCCACAGAGATGCTGGACACAAGTTGCTTGAATTTGGTCTCAAAACCTGAAGATCTGCATTTGTTTCTGGATGCCAGTGATCAGCTGAAAAGAATGCGAAGGGAGACACCTGGCTTGCTAACTAGCAACTGGGGCAACAAAAATGTGAACTTGCTCTGTGGATGTAACAAGTGATTCCTTGGGATTTGTTCCTCTTGCCTGCTGTTTGGGAACATTGGTGACAACCACCAAATATTTTGTATTCACTGGACATATCTGGATGATGTGAGCAGGCAATAGTAGGAGTGGGATCAGATTCCATTTTTATTAGTCATACACCAGCATTAAAAATAAAAGCATAAAATAAAATAAAAATTAAAAACAAACAAGATTATGATTATTATGATTAGTGGTGGATTGTCAATGAGCAGTTAAGACTGAGTAATTTTGCATGCAGTACAATTTTTTTTTTTGCTACATTCAAAGAAACTACATCATAGTGATAACAGCACTTGTATATAGAAGAGATCAGTATTTCCTTTTATTAGGTGAGGTTAGGAGTGGGATCAACACAGTAACTAATATAAGAGCTGGTCAAAGTCCTGTGGTTTCTGCAGGGCTTCTGATCTTAAGTGGCTGTCATCTTTTCTCTTCACTGATAATTAAGACCACAGGATGATGAAATATCAGTGCCTTAGTTGACCTACCAGGATTTTTCTGTATCTCTGATGCTTGTCACTGCTGTGCTTGCCAGAGAACTGAATTTTGGAAGTCAAGGACTTTTCATTGTGGAGCTAGATGGGTGGAAATGGAGCATCGAGGGTTAAAGGAAAGAGTCTTATTACTTGTGTGAGAGGCAGAGAAGGACAATGATTTCTCTTAGTCATTCTATTCCACTCCCACTTGTAATATTACACTTCTCATGCAAGAGTGTATTTTAGAGGACTTGTATTATTGAAACTGTGGGTGGCACAGAAAGGGAATTCAGGAGCCTTTCAGGAATATGCTCTCTTTGGCTTTGAATGGCACAGCTGAGATCAAACAGAAATGGCTGTTATTACCTCAGACATTTTACCAGCTTTCAGAGATTTAGACAAAAGGATGGGGACAGCCTTGATTGTGCCTGCATAGTTTGTCTTTGTGGATTGTGGAGGATCCCAGGTTTTTCGAAGAGATATGGGAGACAAAGTGGCAGAAGAGCACGATGTCTCCCTTGGACAACTCCTCAGATTCTTCCTTGGAGGTCAGCTCAAGGAAGGATGAACTCACTCATGGCACATCATAAACTGGGTTAATTAATGACTCTGAACAGCTGGCTGAAAGAGTGGCTTCAGCTGGGGACAGGTTGCAGGGGCAGATGATCAGTGAAGAGAAGCAGGAGGAGCTGTCTTCCATGGTAGATCCGAGAGGACACAGGGTAGAGCAAAAACAAAAGCAATTGAGATTACTCAGGAGAAAGCCCCACCCCTCTTGATGAGCTGCACCAGAAAGCTATTTTTCACAATAGTCAGGGAGAGGCGTTGCTGGGAACATATTTGATTTTTGGCTGCCTATCTTTTTTCCTCATGTTTCCTGCTGGACTTTGAAGACTCTGAACAAATGAGCTCTTGTGGTTATATTTCAGTTTGACCTGGTGAATTAAGTTTGTTTGGTGGACTTATTTGTTAGAGCAACTTTCCATTTTTTATGGACTATTGGCCTTGTGGACTAAACTTGGCCTGCTTTTAGCTGGGTTTATTTGGGACAGTTCTAAAGCTGGGTGAAGGGAATTGCTAAACTTGAAGGGAAAATAAACTCTTCAAGCCACACTTACGTGTGTGCATGTGAATTAGTGGGGCAGCACAAAGAGACACTTAGAGCTATACTGCCAGAAAACGAAGAGTGAATAGATAAGTTTGTTAGGGAGCAAACTGCAGTAATAAGAATATAAACTTTGCTAGTTTTATGATATCAGCAGACTGCCATCTTTTAAAGGTGATTTGATCCTTACTGGGGAGGACTGGGTTGTAAGATCCCCTACAAGCTGCAAGGATTTTTTAAAATGAATCCATTGATTTAAATCAGTTTGAATAGGCACTCTGATTGTGCAGATTGTATATTTAAAGGATGATTATCTGGAAAGAGTTTGATGTTGCTGGGTCTGAAGAAGTAAACTGCCTCCTTGGAGCCGTGAGTGGACATACCTGCATTTTAGATCCAGGCCTGGTTTGGAACATGTAGTTAGCTTCAAATGGTGGCAATCTTCCCAGAGAGACAAGGTGGTCTCATTTGCTCTTAAGAAAAGTATAACGCACACCCTTCTTAAGTAGTCATTGTGGGATAATTTCTGATCTGTCTCCGATGCATTCTTTTCAAGGAAGATTATTGAGAAAGCTTTAGAGAGCCCTAGATGAAGCAAATTATTTGGATCCCTTTCCATTGTTTCAGTGCTAGCAAAGTACAGAAACAGGATTGATTTTTGAATACATGTGGTGGAACTGGGATGTAGGTATTGAATCCAAATTGATCCCTGCTAATCTCTCAATAGTCTGATATCATTGATCATGACATATAACTCCAATCAATCTTAGCAATGCCAACTTTGAGGGATAAAAAATATGCAGTCCAACAATAGATTTTAAAGCTTCAGGATCATAAGATACGTACCCTTGCTGCCTAAGGGAGATCCCAAATTTCTCTTGAATATGAATGAATAATATATAGAAATTGCAACAGATGCAGGAAACTTTAATTGCTTCATTGCTTAATATTTGCCAATTTCTTGGCTGCAGATGAATTACAAGTGTACTATTATCTTTAAACATATTGGCAATATTTAATGTAGTTTGTTTGAATTTTTGTCTTACTGTAATGCAGTCTAATCCAGAAAGGAAAATACAAGGTATTTGTTCACATTTTATGTTAATCTAAAGATGAATTAATCACACTGTAGCTTAACATTATATATGATCTTTAATTAAAATGTCAGGTTCATACAGAGATAGATGAAAAAAAGCATCACTGTCAGTAATCTATATGAATTTCAAAACTTTGTAAAAGTGACATAATTGGTTGTGACAGAACAATAAAATATACATGGCAGCCTTTAGAGGGTAAAGTTTACTATGCCATTCAACTGAAACTAAAATTGCCTTTATGATACATAGACATTTCCCTCATAAACTTGCGATGTGAAGTGTCCATGTCACTGACCATTAAAGTAACAAGTTAAAACAAATACTACTAGAATTCACTTCCCCGTGAATTTTGTGGTTATTGGGATCATTGATAATTACTTCATGATGTGATACTCTTTGCTCCACAGACTGTTTAGAGCAGGGGTGGGCAATTAATTTTTGTCGGGGGCCACATGGAAAATCAGATCTGTGTTCGAGGGCCGAACCACCACATCATAGTAGTGGTGCTTTTAAAGTTGTAGCAACGTTTCAGCAGAATCTCATCTGCCATTATCAGGCTTCTGTATAGTGTTCGTCTGTGAGTTAGACTTTTACACTCACAGACGAACACTATACAGAAGCCTGATGATGGCAGATGAGATTCTGCTGAAACGTTGCTACAACTTTAAAAGCACCACTACTATGACGTGGGAAAATACCCAAACAAAGCTGAAGGCCATACATGTAAGTACCCGCGAAAACTTAAGAATATATATATATATATATATGGATCTTTAGTTATTCGGGTTTTCTCCCGCGTAAGTTTGGAAGTATCTAGGCAACATTTCAATGAAGTCTCATTCATCATCTTCAGGCTTGGTCTTCAGCTCTGTGCCGGGCATGATGCACAGGGGAACAGCGGTCCTGCCCTACATAAGAGGCACTACAGACAAAATTAGTAAGATACTATACAGACACCACATCAAGACTGCCTTCAAAACAGACAGAAAAATAGCAGCCATCCTCAGAAACCCCAAAGACAAAATTGACCTGGAAAACCAAGGCATATACGAAGTCCCCTGTGCATCATGCCTGGCCACATACATTGGACAGACCAATAGAATAAGCACCCGCCCGGATGAACACAAAAATGCAGTCAAAAAGCTGGAACACACTTGCTCACTAGTCCAACACATGGAAGCCACAGGTCATAGCAT
>BHEV01068784.1:0-14488 GCA_004319985.1 Emydocephalus ijimae | reverse complement strand
AAAAAAAAAAAAAACCACCCGAGTCCACCTTATCACATTTATTTATTGGTCCTCCAGAAGCTCATGGTGAGATATATAATTCTTGATCCTCAGTTTTTCCTTCACAGCAAGCCTGTGAGATAGGTTGAGAGTGAGTATAAGGGCAAACTGTACTTCAAAAGGCAACTGTACTTCCTTTGTTTTTGCTTGAAAAGTTTCACTTTTCATCCAAGAAGCTTCTTTAGTTTTGAAACTTGGATGAAAAGCAGAACGTTTTCAAGCAAAAACAAAGGAAGTCCAGGTAACTTTTGAAAAGCAACTTTGGGACAACCATGATTTGGATGACTGATGTTGTGATTCACCGGCAGCCGGTGTAGATGGCAGAGGTATCAGACAGTGAGGACGAAAGGGAACTAGTCAGAGAGTCTGGAGAGGACTTGGATGAGGGTCCTGCATCCAATGCAGGGATGGGGCCAGGACCATCTGGGAGTGGGGTGCTGCCTTCAGAGCCTTTGGAGCCTCGCAACAGCGAAGCAGAGGACCCAGGGGAGCCTGTTCCCAATGCGCGTGTGCACAGAGCTGCTAGAAGGTGAGAGCAGTTGAAGCAGAAGGGGTGATTGGGAGTAAGACTGGGAGGTGATTGCCCCTCCCATAAGGGATAAAAGTCAGACCTCAGTGAGGAAAAGCTTTGCAGGAAGTAAAGCAGTTCAGTAATTTCCAAATCCGTCTTGAAGCTCTGTACTCTGGTCATTTTTTTCTGGGTTTTGGGGTTGGTTTATGTTCAGCCTTAATAGGATGTCTGTTTGTTGGCAGAATTCTCCAGCACTGAAAAGTGTGCTCTTATCTGGAAGAATTGTGTATAATTAGTTTTGGCTGGGAATGCAAGTAATTCCAGGTGTTGCATTAAAATAGGTTTTACTTTAAAAATCAGTTTGTGTTTTCTTAAGTTTGACGAAGCCTGGATCAGAACAACTGAGAATCTCCATAGACATTGAGAGGCAGTAATTAACCCAAATCCATCTTGTAAGTTTCCGAGGCTGAACCTAATTCTAATTGAACACTTCAACCACCATACCACACTGACTCTCATGCAAACTCTTATCCTAAGGGTGTGTGTGGGGGGGTGTTTTGGATGTAGTGTTTATTCATACTTGTTAATGCACAAGGTACTATTTACTATTGGCCAATTCACTATTGATTAACAATACCCTGCATCTTTCCTTTCTTACAATTAAGAAACAAGCAAATCAAGATAAAATATGTGGTATGTAACAATAAATAGTAATTTTTAAAAACCCTAAAAATCAGAAATGTGAAACAGAAAGAAGCAGTAGAGAAGATTGTGAAGATTTTACCAAAATTATTGGGAAATAAATAAAAACTACATTTTTGTGTCCCTTTAAAAGTAAGCACTTTTCTAATATTTTTCTAATATTTTGGAGGCTATCCCATAATCTGCTCAGGAAAAGCCATCTACCTTATTCATATATCATTAGTAGAACAGTAAAAAGGATTTGAGAAGCTGACTGAAGTATTTTCTTTCTGGCATGTCTGTGGAAAGCTGAATTCTCCAATTTAGAAGAATTCTTTCTGTTCTATAAGAAGTTCAGCCCATGGGTGAATACATCGTACTTGGAACTAGTTCTCTTGATTTCCGTCATATGTAAACTAATATTAAACACACATTTAATATCTTCCCTGTAATTTACCAGCAATCAACCTGGGAGAGCCAAATGCTTGACTCACTCACACATGGTCTTTCTTGTCCCGCCTCCCCCCACCCCCTGTTCTTCCACTCTAAACCATCTGGCAATCAGTATTTGCAAAACACAAATATTACAATAGAAAGGGTTCGCTCAAAATAAAAAAAGTGAGAATTTTAGAAAAAAAATAAGGGGAAAAGCTGGATAAACTTAGCAGGGCTGTGCAGTGCTATGAATTCTAAAGCCCAAGATGCATCAGAGCCTGCAATGCTTTAAACTTGAACTTCAAGCTGCTTTCCATTGGTGCTACTCAATCCTGAGGAAAGATAACTTTAATTTAAAGATTTGCAGATGGCCTGGACGCTCTGAAACACCCCTGGGCCTTTGAATCTGAAATACTGCAGAGCCCTAATCTATTGCATGCTAATATTCCATATTATTTAGAGTACTTAGGATCCTTCCATTTCTCTTTCCATGCTCACTGAAACAGATTTCAAGTTGACCCGAAATAATGAATAAGTCCACAAAGGCTTTGATAACACAAATTATAGCTACAGCTTTATTGAGGCAAATTGTGGAATATTTCGGAGTAGTTCAGAAATGTTTGAAAGAAAAATCCTATTGTGTCTTTAAAAGAATTTCATGTGACTTCTGGCTGATGTCGTGGTGACATCAGACATAAGGAGCACTCCCACACCGAGTTCTCCCTGTTGGAGGGCTCCCAAACAACCTGAAGCCTGTAGGGGTGGTGAAAAAAAGAGGCATTCCTGGCAGGTTGCGAAGAGCCACAACTCTTCCACTCGACACAGGGCTTCATCCCTCTCATCCACGACAAGGAGAAGAAGCAGCCATCATGGCTGCCATGAAGCTGGAACAGCCAAGGCAACAAAGAAAGTGCAGGAGTGGTGTAGATGAACAGTGACTGGAATTGGCTGAGATGATTCCTTTTTTACCTAGAACCTAACCCTAAAAGGAAAAAAAAGAAAATCCAGGAAAAGAGACTCTTAGAACTGTTTGTTAAAGTGGTGAACAATTACATGGAGAAAAATGCAGACCTGAAAGAAAGGAACTAAGGGGAGAAAAGTAAAAAACTTTTTTAAAATGTAGAAAATTGGACTTTTAAAAGCTGATTGGAAAGGCATTTTTGGAACTATCAACTTGAATAACTAACTTTCCTTCCATAAATTGAATTAAAATTGGATTAAATATCTGTCAGATTTGAAACAACACTGAAACCTAAGTTGAGGGCACCACCTACTGATGAATGGAAAATATACCATACCCTACATGTCTGGGAAAATTTTTGATAACAGAAATAAACATTTATCTGGAGCACTGCAGTGATACGTATTCTATAATTATCTGCTTTATGATTACTGGAGACTCAACTGTGAGAACAAGGAAGATACTTAAGTAAAGCAACTTTTGAATGTCAAGATATATGATTAAACTTATAGAGTGGAGTGAAGGAGATATTTAGAAAACTTCCTGGACTATCAAAATGGAATTGATTGAATCATCTTGGGATATAAAGAACTATAATTATTGTACTCTCGGAGGAGCAACCTGAGGCTTGAATATATTGTTTTTGGACTATTGAGCAAGAGTGGGATTTACTAAAATAAGACAAGATACTCCATCAGGGGGAAATGAGTGAAATTTTAAAAGAAATGGCATTGATGTTCCAAAGCATTAATGACACTATGACAAAGAATCACAGGGAGATAAAGAACCTATTGCATAGCATAAATGGGAAAATAGAAAATACCCTACAAGTGACAATGAATGAAGATCAAAAAGTCCAGGAAAGAGAGGACACAACAGAAAGAATGGAGGAAAGGATAGAACAGACAAATCAGCAAATAAAGCAAGAAGGCGAGGAGAAGACAATAAAGATAATAATGACTGATGAAATAAATAAAGGGAAAAGTTCTTTAAGAGATTTAAAAATGGAATTGGATAAGCAGGAAGATACTTTTGAAAGAGAGAGAGTGGTTTGGGCAGACACTGTAGAGGCCTGCAGCATAGGAGGATAGAGATGGGAGAAATATTTAGACAGAATAGTAAAGATATAGATGTAGATAGAGACAAAAATCCAAAAGACGAGTATGGGAGGCAAGCTAAAAAAAAAATAAGAATTGAAGTATTAAAATTAACAAGAGATGATGGATAGAAAGAAATATATTTTAATATAATGATGGCCTGATCCAAAACTAAAATAGAGGTAGAAATAAGAATATACACTTTTATATAAAGCAATAGCTAGATGGAAGGATTAGAGGTTTAAAGATGATATTATTATGTATGTTTAAATAATATGGTAATTGGCACTAGAATGTCGCATTGAATCATTGAATAAATAACGAAGGATTATATTTCAATATAAATGAGTATTAACACTAGGATTTGTAATGGTGGCCTGATTAGAAGCTAGATTAGAGGTAGAAATAAGAAATAGAGGGAATATTAGCATACACATCTTTTATATAATAGAATAAAAGCAATAATTAGATGAAAAGATTAGAGGTTGAAAGATGGCATTACTATGCATGCTCAAATAATATTGTGATTGGCATTAGAATGGCACATTGAAACACTGAATAACTATTTTAAAACAAATGTGTATTAATACTAGGATTATATAATTTTGACTAATGTAACCAATATTATTAACATTATTATTGCTATTTGCATCAAAATGAATGATACCCAAATACCACTGTGTTCATATTGATGTATATTTAAAAATAACAAACACACACACACACACATATTTATGAATTTCATGCAACTCATGACAGTGACAGATTGTGTTCTCCAAAGATATAAATAGCCAATTTTTCATTCACTCAGTTGTTACCTTTGAATGAGTGTTCTATGTCTCAAAAATGCACTAGCAACATATTCAAAATGTTCTCTGGTTAGTGCTGGTTCCATTGGTCTTGCACACTGAGCACAAAGGGGGGAAAATGGCTATTCTCAGGTTCTGAATCTTTTCCATTATTTGATTGCACTGTGCTAGAATTTTAGGATAACAGGGCCAATTCAGAACCGATCACATCAAACCTGATGGTATCCATACGACAAGCAGTCAAAGATAGATCAAACAAATAAAAATTCATGGACATATATATTTGGTTTGCCTGGGTGTGATGTTCGAACACAATGAGAGACAGATGGTGCATAATGGACAATTGGAGACAATATTACTGAATAACAGTCAGAGAGAAGAAGCAACTAATAGAAGTCATGCCCTCTGCAGAGGAATTTCTTCAGGATAAGATGAATAAAAATTATATATGACTCCCTTTAGAGAACATTTAAAAGAACACGTGGCTGGGGACTTCTGGTTGCAAGGCTTTGGCAGCGGCACGAATCCGCAACTCTGCGGGTCCCTGCTGTGCTCGCCACTGAAGTACCCCCGATCCAATCAGATTTGGGGGTTGTCGTTACCCCAGAGAGGTAACGGAAGACAGAGGAGATCCGGACAGGGGCTCGGTATCAGGCCAAACCCCCTCCCGGCAAAACTCCTTTTTCCCAAGGTGGTGGAGCGGCGGTCAGCAATGGCTGCTACAAAGAACCCTGCAGCCATGTAAGATTTGTGCAGGAGGAAGCTGGAGAAAGTGAAAGTTTTTTTTTGGCTGAACCAGGACAGCAAGGAACTCTTAAATACCCTGGAAATTAAACTGCTTGAATGATACATTGTTTCCCAAAGAAGGCTGTAAAAGCGGCAGAAGAAAAGTAAAAGGGAAAGTTATTTTCTCTCCCTCTCCCTCCCCACGGAAATAGCAGAGGGAATCTGGAAAACCTGCTTGGGCACAACAAACCTGAAACTTAAAGCCAAGGAGGTAAAAGATCTTTGAATATTGGCATTAAAAACTAAAAAACTTCTTAATCCTTTTTTTTTTTTTTTGCTATAAGTGGGAGGGAAGAGGTAAAGAACTTACTTTAAGATTGTATCGAAGGAGACTGCTTGGACTTTATAAGACTAGAAATAAATGGTGATAAAACTTCTAGAAAATTATTTTGGATCTGTGTAACTGAAATCTACCCCAGGAAGAGAAAATATAAAAAGAAGAAAGTGCTAAATGAAATAATTTGTTCTGATTTGAATTTGCTTTGTGACTTTGGGATTTTTGGGAACTATTTCTTGAAAGATCAAAAACATTTGGGTTGTCTTTTTTTTAAAAATGGCATTATCGGTTGAAGAACTACAAATGGAATTTCAAAAGCTGAAAGAAGAAGAACAAGAAGGCAAGGGCTCTTCTGGATCTATTTTCCACTTTTTAGAAATGGCGATTTCTACTTATCAAGAAATACAACAACAGGATGAAGAAGAAGGTTGGGAAGAAGCCATCTTTAATGGACAAATAATCTTAGTGAAAGAAGAAAACAGAAGGGGGGGGGAAGTGAATGGAGAATTCAGAACTTAAAAAAGCAACCAAGAAAGGGAAAAATAAAAAAAAATCGAGATAATGTCAGAAAGCAACAGAAAAGAGAAATACAACAAAGAGGGAAGATCAAGAGAGTGGAATTTGAGAGATGGGGGGGGGGCAAAAAGGCTAGAATTGATAAGAAAGGAATGGAAAAAGGGAAGAGAAGTCATAAAGGTTTGAAACAAGATGTTAAAAAAGTTTTTTTCAGAGATAAAGGGTAAAATATAACTTAAAAAATGATTCTGCGAAAGTACATAAGACTGTATTGTAGATATTAGTATTTGATACTGAGTTAGAAAATTGAAATATTACATGAGTTAATAATGCAATAAGGGGAATTTATAAAAATGTTTAAGTTGAATTTCCTAAGAAATATCATTTTTACTATATTATAAACTTTAATACTCCTTTATTTTGTTTGATTATTTCAAAATGTAGTATTTAGAATGTACTGAGCAGAATCAGCACGGAAAGTATGTATTATTCTAAGTGTTTAATTTAGGGGAAAGATAAAAAGTTGTCATACTTCAACCAGTGATCACAGGAAAATATTGTATTAGAAAGAAAAGATAAATAGATAATTGAAAATGAACAGACAAAAGATGCAAGTAAAATTATTTAAACTGAGGTGAAATAAACAAAATAGAATTAAGAGAGTGAATAGAAGAGAAAAAACATGTAGAAAATATAGAATGTTAAATAAGATATGAAATAGTATATTTGTGAGCATGAATTTGATTTATGTCTGTACAAAAAGATGTAACCCGGGGTAAGCTGCTTTCCAAAAAGAAGTTTTATGTATTTATGTTTTGTGTTATGTCTGTCTATGTTTGAATTAAAACCTTAGAAGAACGTTGGAAGAGAATAATGAAATTGTAAATAAGGCAGATGGATACAATGTATATATATAATTCAAGGTAAAAGAAATATAATTGAATAGAAGGAAAGGGAGAAATAAAGAGAAGTTGGGAAAAGATATGAAGTTGAAGATAAGACATATTAAATTGTGTTTGTATGGAAATATGATAATTTGGAATTATTTTGTTTTTAAATAAGATGCCTTATTTATTTTTCCAGAAAAGATCTCTTATGTTGTTATATTTTATGTTTTGTTTGTTTGTGTATTGATTTCAAAAATTAATAAAATTTGTTTAAAAAAAAAAAAACATGTGGCTCAAGGACCATACTAAGTTGTTTTCACAAAGACTAAATTCCCAAATATTAGTGTTAGGAAATATTTTTGAAACTCCCTAGTAGATGAACAGAATAATAGAATAATAAAGTAGGAAGGACCTTGGAGGTTTTCTAGTCCAACACCCTATTCAAGCAGGAGACCCTATGGTATTCAGCAGGTTCTGACCAGTTCTGGAGAACCGGTAGCAGAAATTTTGAGTAGTTCGGAGAACTGGCAAATATCACCTCTGATTTGCCCCGACCCCATCTATTCTCCACCTCCTGAGTCCCAGCTGATCAGCTGGGTCTTCTTTTGTTGCCCTGCACAGGAGAACGGAGCTGGTAAGCAGGTTAGTGTGGTGGGGAAGGAATGGGATTTTGCAGTATCCTTCCCCGCCACTCCCACCAAGCCACATCACACCCACCAAGCCACACCCATAGAACCAATAGTAAATTTTTTTGAATCCCATCACTAATCCTATTCCATTTCAGACAAGTAGTTATCCAATATCTTCTTCAAAACCTCCACTGATGGAGCACCCATAACTTCTAGAGGCAAGCAGTTCCACTGATTAATTATTCTGTTAGGAAATACAGAACCGGAGAGCAGAAAGCAATGTATTCAAACTGGCCAAAACAAAGACCCAGTAAAATTTCATAACAATGATAACAGGAAATTGCCATGTGCCATTTGGAAAAACTGCACATATTGTCCGGCTGGGGTCAGTGCCCCCAATATAGTGCTTAAGAATTCTTTTAGCATTTTGGAAACCTATTGGGAAGACACTGCAACAGGACTCCTGTGGAACCTGCCGATAACTTTTTTTTAACCAAGTTGAATTAAGGCAGTCTCTAAGAACCAGTGGGGCAGGACTTACTGGGAAGAAAGTTAACTTTAGCCAGATATTTAAAAAGCAGTACTAAGCTTTAGTATTTGTGAAAACCAAATCCATCTCTAAATATATCTTGGAACTGCATAGATGCCTCAAATAAATGAGAATGAATGGCTTCAGGAATATCAGACTTGGAAGTATAGAAATGTTGAGAGATGATCTTTGTTATGAAGACCGTGTAATAATATCCTTATTAGTTTTGCAATTATGATTATTGTGACAGTTTCATGCAAATACTATGTATTTTTCTGATATATTACTAGTTTTTCCTCTAAGGGGAGAAAATGGCCAAAGTCCTCAGTGCCCTTTCCAATAGATGGACGTGATTACAACATTGTGTACATAGAAAAGAGCTGGAACAACTTTATTCGCTAATAGAGGAGGGGTGTGTGCAGTGGTGGGATTGTACCAGTTCGGACTGGTTCTATAGAACCAGTTGTTACAATTCAGTACCAAGTTGTTACCAGTACTTGTTACAATTACAGTAACAAGTTTGGAGAACCAGCAAATCGTGCCGGTGACTGGCCCTGCCCCTCTCCACCTACCACTCCCCACTCCATTTTATTTTGCCTTCCTGGGCCTCAGGGAAACTTCGTGGGAGCAAAAATGCCCCCCAGGAGGTTTTCCTGAGACCCAAGAGGCCAAAAAATGGAGGGCAAGGGAGTGCTGCCAAAAAAGAAGCCATGCCCCCCCCCCAGTCACATGGCTATGCCCACCTAGCCACTCCCACTTAACCATGCCCACAGAACCAGTAGTAAAAAATATTTGCATCCCATCCCTGGGGATGTGTGATGACGGACAGGGTCTGGATTACCAAATTAATATATAAATTAAAAAGTACAGGAACTAGAACACATCTACGCCTCACCCCTTTCTGGGTGGTAATAACTCCAAAGAGCTGTCCCTGTGAGGAACATCAGACCATCATTCTGGTGTGGAATGAAGAGACTTAATGAGGAAAAAGTCATTTTTTTTCTTCTTAGGATCCCATTAGTTTGTCCACCATATCACCCTTGAGATTAAATCAAAAGGTGACTCCAAATCAATAAAGGTCTTGAGGAAAGAATCTCTAGGCTAGGAAAAGTATTTCGTGGTTAAATTGTAGAGGGCCACTTAGTCGTTAAGAATGGATTGGTCCACTTTGAAATTGCCT
The DNA here is from genome assembly GCA_004319985.1 of Emydocephalus ijimae. Lineage (NCBI taxonomy): Eukaryota > Metazoa > Chordata > Lepidosauria > Squamata > Elapidae > Emydocephalus > Emydocephalus ijimae. The sequence goes on along the minus strand of BHEV01068784.1, from coordinate 5,151 downwards.
ATTCCTCAATAGTTTCACTTTCAATCTCATCCAATGGATTTAAGTAAAGATATTTAGTATATATCTTGCTGACTGTATTAGACAAGCTAATGGATCTGTAATTAGCAGGATCTCCTAATACCACTCTATAAAGCCTTAGTAAGACTACACCTAGAGTACTGCATCTAGTTTTGGTCACCACACTATTAAAAAGATGCTGAGACTCTAGAAAAAGTGCAGAGAAGAGAAATCAGGATGATTAAGGGAGTGGAAACTAAAACATATGAAGAACAGTTACAGGAACTGGACATGGCTAGCCTAGTGAAGAGAAGGACCAGGGAAGACATGATAGCAATGTTTCAATATTTGAGGAGCTGCCACAGAGAGGAAGAAGTCAAGCTATTTTCCAAAGCATCTGTAGGCTAGACAAGGAAACTGAACAAGGAGAGATTCAACCTGGAAATAAGGAGAAATTTTCTGACAGTGAGAACAATCAACCAATGGAACAGCTTTCCTTCGGAAGTTGTGGGAGCTTCATCACTTGAGATTTTCAAGAAGAGATTGGACTGCCATTTGTCAGAAATGGTATAGAGTCTCCTGCTTGGGTGTTCTGACCTAGGCTTCCTTAGAAAGCATAAAACACAATCTTAGTCTTGGCAAAACCTCTTTTTTTTCCACAGCTGTGAATTACGTTCATTCACAGCCTGCAAGGTTTCACAAACAGTCTTTCAGGGGAATGTTTATAAACCTTATCACACTTGGAATGCTGCCAGAGAACTAATTGCCAAACACAGTACAAGGCCAAACTTGACACAGAGTCAAATGGAACTTTTCAAAACTTGAATTGACCAGGTGAACTAATTGCTTCCTGCAAAAGCTCATGTCCCGTTCATGCCTCTTATTTTCTACAGGAGGGGCCAATCATCTTCTAGGTGACTTATTGCTGAGTCGACTCTGCCTTCTCAAATGTTCTTGTCTTCTGGTTGCCCTGCACATGCACAAGCTGGAAACAGGTTCCAGAAACTCCCCCACCTCACTGCTTGCTGTCTGAGTCTGAAGACAGTTGATGACTGCCAGCCTACCCTCGCCACATCCCTGCCTCTGATGCAGAGCCCTTGTCCATGCCCTCCTCAGCCTCCAAGACTGGTCTAGGTTCCTCCCCAACCTCCTCACTACCGTCCAACTCTGCTGCCAGCTCTCTTAGCTGCCTGCGGGCCACAACATTGGGCTGGGGGTTGGACTAGATGACCTACAGGTCCCTTCCAACTCTGGTACTCTGTAATCCTTTGTTTTTGTGGAATGGGATGACAATAGCATTGCTCCCATCACTAGGAAAACATGTTGAGTTGTTAATATTAGCGTCCTAATCCTTGTTCTCCCTTAGTAATTCCATGGATGATAAAATATTCTTCTGAGATTTATATTTTAGTAGTGAGATAAAATCCTTGACTTCGGATGTGTACATAGGAGCTGGATTGCCTAATATGCCATTGTAAAAATAGTTTGGAAATACTGTAGTTCTCTTCTAGTTCTGGTAGTATCTGGAAGATCAAACCACAGCCTCTCTCATTAAGGGAGATAATAACTAAGTTCCAGAATCAAGGAGGTTTCTTGAGTTGAAGCTCTCCTATTCTTCTCTCACAGGCCCTTTTCTGTGATTTAGAATGGTTTTGAAGTTTTGTTTTTTGTTTTTGCTGAAGAAATGATGGGAGCATTTCTGGGAGTTTATTACTGTAATTCAAAAGGCATTTACTGCTGTGAGCAAGGCATTTTTAACTTTAGTATAACCAGCGTCAAATTAAAGTTTGGATTTAATATGGGAAAGGCTAGTACAATATGAGAATCATTGTGATAGATAGAGGAACTTGACAGAATAAAGATATGTTAACCCTTTTCGTGGGAGTCTGCTAGGCAGACCAGAGAGTGAACTGAAGAAGACTCCAACTTCAAGAGGCCATTCTGAACCATTGATTCAGAACATGTCTTCTCTTCTATAACTAAGCCAATGGCGGTCTTTTCTAGGAACTTAGTATTTGCTTTAGAATCCAGCAAGCAAATTACAGAAAGACGATTACAGTTGCAGTGAGTTCCTATACAAAAATGAGTTATTAAGTGAACATGGGTGCATGGAACAAGTTATCAATTACACTGGCCACCCTGGAGCCTCCTCCCACCCAAATTTAATTCTGTATCAGTGTATCCCCTGGTGGAAATTACTGAGAAAGTTCTGTTACCTAGGACAATCAAAAAATGCACACCTCAGATGTTAATTGTATTTTGATCTGGAAATGCAAAGTAGATCAGTTTGATTTTAAAAGCAGATAAGATAAAATTCATTGCATCCCTAGTTTAAACTATGGTATGTGATTTTTTTATTTTTTGCCTATTATTCCAGAGTTGCATCTTAATGCATCATTAATGAATGGATTAATTAACCTTGCTGAACTCCGTAGGGCTTAATTCCATGGAAACACATTTATAATTAGGTGGTGATGTCACTTTTTTCAATTTCTATCTCAATTTTGAAATTTATACCCACAGTTTGCATTTATTTTACATTACAACAATACCGCTGTATTCGAGTCTTCAGAAAACTAAGCTCACATGGGCAGGGAGCCTCCATCCTCTGATTCACTGTGTGAAAGTACTCTGGCCTTCTGGAGTGTAATGACTTTTTCACTAATCTCTTACAAATTCAGGTATGACATTAATGATTGACAGTGTGTTGCCATTTCAATGGCAAATTAAAACGGGGAATTGAAAATTAGAAAAACAGCTGACTAGCTCAAGGCAAATAGATCTTCAGAAGACCTCTTTTCATCAGCAATTATTTCCATTCCTGTTTCTGTTCCATTTGCTTAAAAACATTGAAGAAGGAACTTTGGCTAATTGCTACTAAAGAAGGTCTCCATTTAGTGTAAAGGGCATAGAGAATGACCTTGCATGACAGCAAGAAGATCCATTACTAAGGCAGTGATCACACAACAATGTCTTAAGGCTATTCCAAGAAACTAACTTAAAAAAATGTTTCAGACAGCCTCTCCCTAATTCACATGAAGATAAAAGTGAGGGGGGGGGAACACATTATACTCTTGCTACTGTTCCTATAACCTATACTATACTATAAAATAATAGTAATTTTTCATGACCTTGGCTTCCTTACCTGGTCTATCCTGTAGGCTGACATCTGGATTCTTGATGTCTCCATTTAAGGGCTTAGAAGATAGTAGGTGATGTACAAGTTTTTTTGTCCATGGCAAGGGCTGCTGACAGACAAACTAGGAACTATTAAGCAGAAAAGAATAGAGTAGAGTAGAGTAGAGTAGAGTAGAGTAGAGTAGAGTAGAGTAGAGTAGAGTAGAGTAGAGTAGAGTAGAGTAAAGAAATGGTCTGGATTAATAAATTAATAAAGAAATGGTCTGGATTAAATTTACTTCAAAATTCTTATTCCTGCCAAAGAGAGAGGACCTGAATAGGGAAAGGGATGTATAGATTCTATGGGATTTTTTTAATAGTGCAGGATCCAATCTGGGTCAATCACTGGGACCAGAGGTTTAGTTTTCTGAGCTTTTGGACTCATGTAGCAGTCCATCCTCAGGGAACTTCTCTCTAGCAGAGCATGCTTGTTAATTTTTGGCGGTGCCAATTTTCATTTAAACAAGAACATGAAGAATTTTCACTCGTGGGGGGGAGGTAGAAACACCACCACACACAAACAGAAATTTACAGAATATCAGCACGGTCCACCATCCTACTGTACAGTCATCAAATTCTCAGGATGCATGTTGGACAGACTCCCCAGATTCCACAAAATGATTGAGCTGCTTTGTTCCAGTTCAAATCGGAACTCTTATAATATTGCATTTTACATTCCAAAGACCAAAAGAAAAGCTTTTAAAATCCAGCTTTCTGCAAGCACCATACAGAAAGCAGTCTTGTACACAAGTTGTCACAGCAGGTGACAGTACCTAGTCAACTTGACCTCTGTGATCATATTAAGAGCAACTGTGTTCTCTTTGCTAATGATGTAAAGCTGTTCAATACCACAGACAATACTGCTACCCTTCAAAAAGATCTTGACTATGTATCAGAATGGTCAAACAAATGGCAACTTCAAATCTCAACAAATAAATGCTCTGTCTTACATATTGGCAAAAAAAACAGAAAATAAAATACAAGCTGAATAGTCAAGACCTTGTTGATGATCCAAGCTCTGTAAAGGACCTTGGAATACTCATCTCTCATGATCTAAGTGCTACATAGCCAAAAAAGCATTAAGAGTTGTTAACCTAATCCTATGTAGCTTTTTCTCTGGTAATATCACACTTCTAACTAGAGCATACAAAACATTTGCTAGATCAATACTCAAATACAGCTCATCAGTCTGGAACCCACATTACCTATCTGATATTAGCACTCTGAAAAAGTCCAGAAATATTTCACAAGAAGAGTTCTTCACTCCTCAACTCATTGTAGAATACCTTATGCCACCAGACTTGAAATTCTAGACTTAGAAAACCTTGAATTATGCTATCTTTGGTCCAATCTAAGTATGGTATATAAAATCGTACATTGCAATGACATATCTGTCAATGAATACTTCAGCTTCAACCATAACAACACAAGAGCACACAATAGATACAAACTCAAGGTTAACCACATCAAACTTGATTGCAGGAAATACGACTTCAGCAACAGAGGGGTCAATGTCTGGCATACTCTACCTGAATCTATGGTTTCTTCCCCAAACCCCCAAAACTTTAACCTTAGACTGTCTACTATTGACCTCACCCCTTTCCTAAGAGGTCTGTAGGGGGCGTGCATAAGTGCACCAACGTGCCTGTAATCCCTGTCCTATTGTTTCTTTTATTTTTCTTATATGTACATATATTTATATGGCATTCAGCTTTGTTCGGGTATTTTCCCACGTCATTGTAGTTGTGCTTTTAAAGTTGTGGCTTGGTCTTCAGCTCTGTGCTTCTCAGAGTGATGTGAGCTTGGAGCTGCTTCTTCCTTTTAACTGCTAGTGGGGGTGTGACTTGATTGGGTGGGGGAAAACAAATATATATATATCTATATATACATACACACATATTTGTTTTCTGAGGTTCTCGCAGGTATTTGTATGTGGATCTTTGGTTATTCGGGTTTTCTCCCGCGTAAGGTTGGAAG
>BHEV01068782.1:0-12614 GCA_004319985.1 Emydocephalus ijimae | reverse complement strand
GAATTGAAAAACGAAGCCAAAAGAACCCTTCCCTTCTTGTGCATCTTCTTTGTACTTTTTAAGTTCCATTTTCAATTCATTTAGAAGTGATGCCATTGTATAAACTTTTAAATAACCACCTGATTAATTTTAGTCATTCAAATGTAATAAACAAGAATCCAAAGATCACCAAGTAATCCAAATACACGCAGGCTGTTTCTTTTTGCTCTTTTTTTCACTTTCTCTTCTTGGGGTTACTGTTTAGTTACAAAGTTTCAGTTAAAATGTATCTTTTAGAAGTCTTATTGAAGTTTTACTGTAGATTCTTTTCAATTCCAGGCAGTCTCCTCCCTCTTCCAGATCCTGCCCTTATTCTTTTTGTCTCCCTTCCTGCTTATGAAAAAAAAAAATGGTGTCCAGAAATCTTATTATCCCTTTGACATTTTGTTTTATTTTCAACTTAATTGCCTGTTGATGTCAAAGAGGATTTTTCCAATTTCTTATTTAAGTCTCTTAGTTGTCAGTCTAGGGAAGGGAAGAGAAGAAAAAAAAACCCAAGCCTTTCCCTTTTCACTTTCCTTCGCTGCTTCCGACTCTTTGGGAGCGATGTTATTTTTTTGTAAGTTTAAATTCCAGGGTACCTTAGTTGTTGCTTTTACAATTTAACCCAGTCAGCCAAAACTTTCACTTCTTATCTTCCTCCTGCACATTCTTTTCTGGTGGAGTTCTTCTTTGTGGTGGCCATTTCTGACCACTGCTGCAACCGCCTTCGGGAAAGGGAGTAATGGCCAGCTGAGGAGGAGAGATGCGGCTCTCCTCAACCCTGCTGGCAATCTCCCCCCTCTTCACCACCACTACAGGTGGCTTAGCCCCAATACCAGCCAGCTCAGGGTGCTCCAGTGGCGAGCCCAATCTGAAACCATGCACGATCATGGATTTCTGTCTGTCACCAAAGAGACTTCAAACCGGAAGCCCTCTTAAAGTCTTTTTGTTAAAAAGAGAGAGAGAAATAATTATAACTGACTGTGAAGCACAGCTCTATCAAAGTCATTTACTACTAGATTCCATTGTGTTAACTGAAAGCAGAATAATAGCTTTCCAATCAGTAATTCAACAGGATAACTTTGAGGCTAAAACTTCTATGGTACAAATTAGACGAACCCTGTTTTAAGATAGGAACTTGCTATGTATTCTATGCCTGCAACTGAAATAAAATAACTGACTGATCTACAGCTTTATTGGTCTAGACTTCTGAAAAAACATGTCAGCTTGTTATGCTTATGATACAAAAGGACAATTGGCAAGTTAGATTTCATACTTTTTCATCTGAAAAATCCTTAGCCTGGAAGTTTCTGACTCTTGGACTAATTTTTCTTAGTCTCCATCCAATTTTGTCAATAGTGAATGAGGGAGAGAGGGAGGGAGGGAAGGAGGGAGGAAGGAAGGGAGGAAGGGAGGGAGGAAGGAAGGAAGGTTGGAGATGGTATTTCAAAGCAGCTATGAATAATTCCTTGTGTTTTTTGTTTAAATTCTCGTTAAGTTTCTAAAATCACTTGAACAACTGTATTTGTATGATTACTTTAAATGATTTTGATACTATACCTTTTTATTTGAAAAAGGATATCTACATTTTAATACTGGGCATCCATAGTCTCTCATTTTTAGTGAGAGAACATAATAATCTATGAAAGTCATTGTTACTATAAAATTGAACTAAAAATGGCAAAGGGGCAATAATTTCATACCTACAATACTCAAGATGTTCTTATCCATGAAACACAGTTGTTAGGTAGGAATGATTCCCAATGAACAGGAATAGACACTATTTTCTACAGAGTTTATTGCAAAGTAAAATAAAGTCTGGAACTGACTTAGATAGCTAAATCAGAGGACTCCTTTGTTCTGTGCTTTGATCAGCATGATTTTTCTCACAGAAAAGAAAGTCTAGCCTTCACTGATTTTCCAATGTCCTTAAATCTAGATAGAAAGCATTCAGCTCTTTATATTAAAAAGTGTTTTAGTGTGGCACTTCAAAATGGTATCTCAATTTGGTTTACACTGGAGACAGACATAATTTGCATAAGTACCATATGTGTCATCTATTTTTGTCTTCCTTCTCCTACTCTTTTTCCCTGGATTATTAACCATTGTTGCATAAAAACATTGTAGAAACTTGAAATCTTGCAAACTAATGTTAACATGTAACTTTGTCCAAATGAAGCAGTATCTTAGTAGGAAAGTTTAAGAAGTCCCCCCTCCTCCATAACCAATAATTACGTAATGAAATGGTATGGGAGAAAAATGAAGCAAAGAGATGCTGTTCTAGGTAATGATCAGATAAGAGAGGGTGGAGCCCATAGTGCATGGGAGATTTGTACATTCAGATTTCCAAGAATTGCTTCACGTAGCCTTACAATACAGTAGAAGTAGCTCATCTGTTCTGTTTCCTTATTGGTATATCTGGGAAGACTGACATCAATCTTGCAAATTTGAAAGTACTATTCTCCTATTGTTCACTTTACAGCCTGAGCAGTTGGAGAGGTCCTTCTGAGCCTCTTTCTCCATCTGTTATAAGCTACACACTACACCAGGGGTGTCAAACTCGCAGCCCGCAGGCTGGATGCATGATGTGCTGGCCATGCTCACCTCCGGTTTAGCAAAGGGGGAGAAAGTTGCGATATGTCACGTGATGACATGATGCCACAAGTTTGACACCCCGGATACCCCTCTCTTACATGATCATTCCTTAGGCAGCATCTCTTTGTCCTTTTTCTCAAGATATTTTTCACAGGCCAAGACATTGACTTTGTTCTGTGTATTACCTTTTCCAGATCAATAATGACATTTTTATATATGTTCATAATTTTAATAAAGGCAGGTCAAAGAATTATTTACAGCTATATAAAAACATCAGAACAAATGAATTAGCAAAATCTCAAAATAGATCTAAAGGGATCAAGACAAATGATTTTTGTCCCCATTAAAATTGAAAACATACAAAAGCAAAGATAGAACAAAGAACCATCTTGCTGACTCATATTTGTTCCAAAGAAAAGGGTGATAATGCTCACAGAGGAACAATGAATCAAAGTAGCTAAAATAGGATTCAGCAATCATACCAACCTAGAGGGACTTAGTAAGGTAAGGACTATAGTAAAGCAGCAAAAAGCAAAGTTCATACAAATAAGTTACCATTCAAAAAAAGAAAAAAAAATCAAAATCGAGAAAGAAAGGAAAAAATGCAATATACAGCACAGACCTAACTTTACAAGGCTAGTTGGAAAGAACTTACTTCAGACATACCATATTTTTCACTCCATCAGACCCCCCTCTCCCCCCCAAAAAACTGGGTGAAAATGTCTGTGTGTCTTATGGAGTGAAGAATACAGACCACGGAGGTGGGGTCCTTTTACAGTGCTGAACCCCGCCTCTTCTGCCTTTGTCATTGCCCGTTTTCCTCCTCTAAACCAAGATGCACCTCATGGTCAGGTGTGTCTTATAGTGAAAAAAATATGGCATGTTTCTCTGTGATAGCTGCATTCTCACTGTAGTGACCAAAGAATCAAAGTCAAAAGAAAAGACAAAAACAAATATGACACACTGGATTCAGGTCACTCAGGAAGTATTTTATATATCTTGATAATAATAAAAAGGAAACTGCTTACAGACAGATAGTTATTGTGCTACTTTGATCAATTTTCTTGAATGCCAGCTCTAGCATATTGTATCTGTTATGAATTAATAAAAGTGCTTAAATAAAGATTATTAAAACCTTTAGAAAAGTGCAGGGTTCTAGCCCTGCACTTCTGATTGGCCGATAATAACAATATCGGATTGGTCCGTTCAGGAGAATCTGATTGGCTATTAGCGGGCCTCTTTCATTGGTTAAGGGAGCTAGCGCTTCACGTTTCTTTTTGGTTACTTGATCAGCAGCTTGCCTATAAAAAGGGCTGTTGCTGCCGTAGTTTTTGCTCTGTTCCAAAATGTTAAATAAAGAGTTGAAGTTTACTGTTCATCGTCTCGTCTCTGCTCCTTGCGCCCATGCGCAGAACTTAACACTGGTGATGATGGTGGGATCCGGAGATGTCAGAGCTGACTGAGCACTACAGAGCACTAAACAGAGCACATGGCTGAAGACGCACCAACGGCTGAAACCATGTCCGGCGGCATCATACCACCCGCTCCATTCGACCCGGCACAAGAAGACTGGGACACATATGTGGACCGATTCCAGATGTTTCTGGAGACCAACAACTTGAAGGATGCCACTACCAGGAAAAAGCGAGCGGTATTTCTGACTCACTGTGGGCCAACGATGTTTAAGATGGCCAAGGCACTAGCCAAACCGGCTGAGGTGAAGTCCATGGACTGGGACGTCCTCGAGCCCCTTCTACAAGCCCACTATGCACCTACCGTACCAACGCTTGCCCGAAGACATGAATTTTACCAGAGAGATCAGCGGAAGGGAGAAAGCGTTGCAGATTTCATTGCGGCTCTCCGGAACCTGGGAGGCCTCTGTGGGTTCGCCGACCTTGAAGAAGCCCTGAGAGACCAAATAATTCTGGGATTAGAAGCACCACATGTGCAGAGTAAGCTGATGGCGAAAGGCGACATCAGCCTTGCAGATGCCATCGCTGTGCTAGTGCAGCAGAAGCAACCAGGAAGTCGGCTGCCCAAATGCACTGCACCCACGCCCCGCTCCGCCAACTCGCCGGCGAAGCCTCACCTCACCTTGAGGGACATGCAACAGCAATCCACCACGAGGACCTTGAACCGTCATCAGAAAGTGATGAGGAAGAAGTCAACCAGCTCCGGTCTGAATGAGACCAATGCCATCAACGTAACCAAAGATTGCAGTATCAATGCGCTGGTTGTGGGGCAAACCACCCACGATCAGACTGCAAATTCCTCGACGCGCTCTGCCATGTTTGCAGAAAGAGAGGCCACATCGGAAGAGTCTGTAGAAGCAAGCAAGGATCCAGCCCACCTCAGAGGGGGAACAACTACCGCCAACCCGCAGGAAGTCGACCTGTGAATCGGGAACCCTTGAACCACCAATGGAACAACCACTGCTACAGAAACAAACAACTAGCCCATTCAACGAAACGAGAAGAGACACACCAAACTATCACGATTGGTCACGCCTCATCATTAGATGCCAAGAAGATCCGGGTGAAGGTTGCCATTGAAAACCAGCCCTTCATGATGGAAGTTGATTCAGGATCGTCCCTCTCAATGGTTTCCTGGAAGACTCTGAAACAATTAATTCCCGCCGTCTGGTGGCAAGACCTCAAATTCCAAAGAATTATACTCAAGGACGATCAGGGAAATCGAATTCCAGTCATGGGATCCAGCCAAGTTCGTGTCTTATTCAAAAATCATACTGCATCCTTACCATTGACCGTAGTCAACAGGGATCGGCCTAGCTTGTTAGGCCTCCAATGGTTCACTCCACTTGGGATTGAAGTAGCCGGCATTCACCGAACCAACACCGAACCAACAGCGAATTCCAGGACGTCTTTGCAGACAAACTAGGCGAGTACAAGGGGACCCCGATATCATTTAACCTTAACCCTGAAGTAGCTCCCATCCGCCTTAAGCCTCGTCAAGTACCATTTGCCCTTAAACCAAAGATTGACGAGCAACTTGATAAATTAATTGCCCAGGGTGTGTTAGAACCCACTGACCACACTCCCTGGGAAACCTTGATCATAACACCCATTAAGCCGGATGGATCGTTAAGAATTTGTGGGGACTACCATGCCACCCTGAATCATGCCCTTCAGCAGAATGCTTACCTGGTACCGGTGGTACAACACCTTCTCCATTCCCTGGGGGGCAGAAAAGTCTTCGCTAAATTGGATTTAGCACAGGCATACCAATAACTGCCTGTAGACAAAAAAACAGCAGAGGCACAAACGATCATTACGCACTGAGGTGCATTTAAGTGCAACCGACTCCAATTCGGAGTTAGCGTGGCCCTGGGAATTTTTCAGAGCTTGATGGAGAGACTATTACAGGGTATAACAGGGGTTGTACCATATTTTGATGATGTTTTAATCGCTGCTCCAAATAGAGAAATACTAAAGGAGCACCTGAAGTTGGTTCTCCAGAAATTTAAAGACTCTGGCCTAAAGTGAAAAAAAATAAGTGTCAACTGTGTGTGGATAAAGTAGAATTTTGGGGGTACTTAATCGATAAACAGGGCATTCACCCCACTGATAGCAAGCTAAGGGCAATCAAGAACACCCCAAGGCCCAGAAATAAGACTGATCTCCAAGCTTTCCTGGGCCTTATCAATTTTTACAACGTTTTCCTGCCCCACAAAGCAACCGTAGCCAAGCCCCTACATCATCTGTTGGACAAAAAGGCAACCTGGGTCTGGGGACACCGAGAGGAACACACGTTCCGACAAGTAAAAAACCTATTGACTTCATATGCTGTTTTGATGCAGTATAACGAGACTTTGCCTTTAACAATCACATGTGATGCATCACCATTTGGAGTGGGTGCCATTTTGAGCCATGTGTTACCAAATGGTAGTGAAGCCCCTGTTGCCTACTTTTCAAAAACGCTATCGAAAGCTGAACGTAACTATAGTCAAATTGATAAAGAGGCTCTTGCTGTTGTATCTGCTGTTAAATGATTTCATGAATATATTTATGGATGAGTTTTTACTATAGTTACTGACCACAAACCCTTACTCGGGATTATAGTGGGAGACAAGCCAACCCCTTATATATTATCTCCCAGAATGACTCGCTGGTCAGAATTTTTGGCTGCGTACAATTATAAGCTGCAACATCGCCCGGGGAAAGCCATTCCCCACGCTGACGCACTAAGCCGTGCACCACTTCCGGAAACCATTGATGACTCGGCTCCAACCGTCTCAGCCCTCCAGATTGAGATACTTCAATCACCACCGCTGACAGCTCGAGATATCGCGATCGAAACCAAACGTGATCCCATTTTGGTGCGAGTTCTTAGCTGGGTCGAGCGAGGATGGCCATTGGATCAACTCCCTGATGACTTCATCCCTTTCAAGAATCGCAGACGGAACTGTTTTCCCAAAAGGGCTGCATCATATGGGGGGATAGAGTCGTTGTTCCAGAGCAGTTACAACGAGCGGTATTGAAGACCTTGTATGAGGGCCACCCCGGCATCGTGCGTATGAAGGCGCTCACACGAAACTACGCGTGGTGGCCAGGTATCGACAAACAGGCCTGGGTAAAGACTTGTTATAAATGCCAGGAAGTTAGCAATGCCCCACCGAAAGCAACACCGACGGAGTGGGAAACACCCTGGGGACCATGGTCCCGTATTCATATTCCCTTTGCGGGACCTACTAAGGGACACACATTCCTATTAATGGTGGATGCCTGCTCAAACTGGCTTGAGATCCACAAAATGAAAAGTACCACAACCGAATCCGTCATCCGGAAGTTGAACAGATTATTCATGACACATGGACTGCCAGACATTCTGGTATCCGACAACGGCCCCCAGTTTACCACGCTTCCTTTTGAACAGTGTTTGGCAGACCATGGTATTTGCCATGCACTAACTTCACCGGTGCATCCTGCGGCTAACAGAAGAGCCGAGCGCATGGTACAATTCATAAAAAAAAACCTATATAAAATGGACTATGGGGATATCGAAGATAAGATAAACAGGATACTCCTTCTTCAACACATCACTCCGCACAGCGTCACCAACAAGACTCCAGCTGAATTATTAATGGGATGCAAACTCCGCTCCCATCTCAACTGACTACACCCGTCGTACGAACCAGAAAAACCCCACGGATCTAACGGGAAATGCCGCGAATTCAAAATAGGCAACTTAGTTTTCGCTAGGAACTTTTCTGGCGATCCTTTGTGGGTCAAAGCAACTGTAATCCAAGTCACTGGACCCAGGTCGTACTGAGTAAAAGGCCGCGACAGAAGAATATGGAAGCGCCATATTGATCAGCTGCGTTCGAGGCTACAACCTAGTTTCTGCGACTCCGGTAACTCCCAAACTTAGGGGGGAGGGGATGCCGAAGTAACCGAATTCGAAATGGCAGAAAACACAAACGAAAGAAGTCAGCATTCGGGCATGACGCATGAAGAAGGATCAGAGATGGGGGTAAGCTCGCCTCAAAGGGACACCTCGTCAGAGGCAAGCCCACAAAGGCTAGAGGACAACGAGGACATTAGCGGCACCGAGTTTTTCAGTGAAGAACCGCCGGCACCTGACTTGCCAGAAAACATCCCGCCAAAACAAGATATTAGACAAGAACCGGGGGGACAGCATAAATCTAATAGACAGTCTAAACAACCTTCCTACCTCAGAGATTACATCACCGCACCTCTTAAACGGAACCTGGGGGGAAGGGGTGTTATGAATTAATAAAAGTGCTTAAATAAAGATTATTAAAACCTTTAGAAAAGTGCAGGGTTCTAGCCCTGCACTTCTGATTGGCCGATAATAGCGATATCCGATTTGTCCATTCAGGAGAATCTGATTGGCTATTAGCGGGCCTCTTTCATTGGTTAAGGGAGCTAGCGCTTCACGTTTCTTCTTGGTTACTTGATCAGCACCTTGCCTATAAAAAGGGCTGTTGCTGCCGTAGTTTTTGCTCTGTTCCAAAATGTTAAATAAAGAGTTGAAGTTCACTGTTCATCATCTCATCTCCGCTCCTTGCGCCCATGCGCAGAACTTAATAGTATCCTATTTAATATATAAGCTATTAAGTAATATATTAATAGCTATTGTCACTATTAACCTATTTAATTCAAAATATGTATTAGATAAAGTGAGAACAACAGGGAAGGACAAATCAACAATTTGTTCCTGGAAAAAAGTTCCTCTTTGTAATGGTTTTCTACTTCTCTCTATTAATTGCATAATTGCAGTTAATAGGGTGTTCCTTGATCATCCCTAGGTCCTAGAGCAGTTTTATTAATATTTTGCTCTTGTATTCATGCCAATATGGATGCTTTTGACAGTTTCAGGAAGATGAAACATAAAATAATTTAGTTGTTCTAAATATGATCAGCCTTGGGCAAATGACCTTAAACTATACAACAATAATAAATTCACCCAGTGCATTCAGTGGCAAAAATTCAAAACATTCATTTTATTATTTGAATCCAATGATACAAGGAATACTATAAAACTTTTCCATTATTTACACATACAAAGGATTATAATGGCAATAATATTACCTCTGCTAAAATGACAGGATACTTATTCTAAAATGTAGCCATTGCTAAATTCCACACAGATTTTTTTTAAGAATTCATTTAAAACATAGTTATCAATCTCTTCAGTTTTAGCAAAACTAAAACTTATTTCTTATGTGTATCTGCTCTTCAAAGTAGAACAGATTAGGAAACTAAAATCTTATAGGACAATATTAGTTTTATTTATAAAGATACAGTAATAGAGTCTTGTACGTCTGAATATGCTTCCCCATTCCCTCTCTTTGTCTTCCTGTGAATTAGGGGTGATCTTGTCTGAGATATTTTCTCAAGTTAAATTTCTGCCCCAAACTCGGTCTTCTTTTATCTGTGCCTTGTCTAGGAAGCAGGTCTTCCTCTGTCTTCAGGCAAGAATTGCAAAAACTGACAACACTAAGATTGTACAAACCAGTTTGAAAGGGCCCATATCAAGAACAACAAAATTTTCAGACTTTATACTGTACTATATAAAAGAGAGTTGTCTTTCAAGTTTTGTTAAATTAGAATTCCTGCAACCCCAACCAATATACTCAAAGATAAGGAACATCAGCAAATATGAAGAGCAGATTTTCAGACTAAGACATAATGATGGCTATCCCTAAAAAAGATTTGAACAACCACATGTGAAAAATTTGCTTTTCCAGATACAGTATTGTGGTGGTCTCTCATGAAAAGAAGATGCAATGCAAGGTTGTTCCGGGATGAGAGCAGAGAGCAAACTCTGACACCCTCTTTTATTAGAAGCAATCTTTGTTTACGTAGCAATTTTTGTTAGCGTCCTATCACAAACGCATTACATCACACAAAATGCACTTATCATTCACATAAGCATACAAAGCTGCAAAGTTTAAGTTTGCTACAATTCTGGGTAAGAAATGGCAACAGTTTGTCCTTGCTCCTTGTTCGTGTTGCAGCCAACTACCAGAAGGCCCGTTGTCCTTGCACGTACACAAAGAACAAAGAATAATTCCCACATCTCCTCTGTTTTTCTTTTTTAAGAGACAGGGAGTGTTTTAGTCCCAATAACAGCCTTTGTTAGGCGTGTAGGCAAGAGTGTTGTGCATACGGATGTTATCCATGATGTTCGTGACTTCTTCAACCATTATGAACATCTTGTCCTCGTCTGGATTGTCATAGGTTGGCTCTCCTATCTCATCTACAGATGGCAGTGGTTCATATGTGTTAGTCATTTGTTGATGCCAGAGAGCCATTACCTGCGCAGTGGCTTTTTTCTCAGCCAAGAGGGATAAACTGCTAGAAATAGTGCGTACAAAGATGGGTAATACACAAGGCAGTACAACACATCCCGCAGCAATCATACCAATGAGTGCTACAGTAGCTTGCAAACCAGGCAATTTTGGGAACCAGGATCCAAACATGTCTCTAAAATCAAGACCATTCCATGTTTGTACAGGTACATGCGCAACCTTAATCATTCTATCAGTAATTTGTTGGATAACTTTTCCGCTATCATCTACCTCAATACAACAATTACTAAGGTTAAATTTTCCACACACTCCTCCTTAGATTCAGGTAAGTGAGTATACAAGCAAATAGGATTACATTTGTCAGTGGTACATGCAGTAGAGCTTGATTTAACAGCGATATTAATATTTTGAGGACCTCTTACTTGAGCAGAGTCAATAGGTGGGGTATACCAGTAGTTGTAAACAGTGGTGGCCCCCACGTTAGTCCCGGACACCTTTTGAAAGAGATATTTCTTTTCCTGTAGATAAGATCTCTGCCAGCTGTGTGAGCCGCAGGTAACTCCTGCAGCGTCGTTAGGACCTTGGCCTTTGCTGATGGCAAAGCAAGCATCAAAGCATACTGAGGTGTTGGTATCCCCCCCCGAGTGACATTATGGGTTATGTACCCATTTTTTGTTTGACTGGTTGAGAACATTCCTGTAAGATCAGAGCTGGAGCCACCTTTGTATGCATAAACATAGAGGGATGCTGTAATGTGTCCCACTGTCTTGGGCTCGTAGCACTGAATGCCTTTGGCAGTGTAACATCGTGCATATTGAGTGTTGTTCTGCAGACAAGGGGAGACTGTGGTGGAGTTGCACTCAGGCTTCAAAGTATGATAGATCAGGGTGGATTGGGTTTTCGTTCCACTGCGAGTAGTTTTGATGCAGGCGTCGCAGGAGGATGGGGTGGCTGTCGTATCGGTAGGAATGATGTGGAAGCCCAGGAAGCAAATGATGAATGCAGCAGGCAGCTTCATGATGCTGATGTAGGCAAGGCTGGTTTGGGTACAAAAGGCCTCACTTGTCGTCCGGGGACCCAGATGGTGTTGTTGTTGTAGGAAACAGCCACCTACCCTCGCCCCCAGGTTATAAGTTCAGCAGGTCCATGCCAAGTGGGATCTGGCAACTGTCGAAAGTAGACTGGAGGTCTAGGAGCATCCTTGGATGGAGAGCAAAAGTGTCGAGAGGCGGCAGAAGAAACAGGTGTGCCAGACTCATTCAGGAAATTCAATGGAAATAAGCACAAGTGAAGCTCATTTTGCAGCGTGGGTAGCCCTGGGGAGAATTTCCCCATTGAGTTGTGAACTTTGTCAAGAGCATTCTTGGTTAAGGTTAAGCAAAGGGGAAGAGGGTGAGTCATTCTAGCTGCAATTTAGCACCAAATTGAGAGAGCAAGTCCCTCCCCCACAAGTTTGTGTGAAGGGGGAGGATGACGGGCTTAATTTGTGCAGTCCCTGTGAGATTTTCAGAAGTCACAGGGAGCCAAAATTTACTGATGTGAGCCGTTTGAATCCCTTGATCATTTTTGCTACAACGTCACCCTTTTGTAACTTTGTTGGAAGAGTGGATAGCACAGAAAGTTTAATGGCTGACAGTTTTGAGGAAGAATAAAGCAGATCGGGAACCACAGAGATTCCTTTGAGGAGGGCATGAGGGTGAGATTGTATAAGAACAGTTTTATCGGAGGAGAAGGATGCAGAAGGAGGAAGCTGTGCACTGACAGAGAGTGGGGAAAGGATATGATCACATCTTCTGCCACTGATAATTCATACACAGTGGATGGTATATGGGCAGCCTTGGAAGAGGGGCTAGCTGCCGGCCCCTCTAATCATTTCCCAAGGGTTCAGTTTTTTATTTACATTGATTAGCCCAATGTTAGCCTTTCTTACATTTCGGGCAGACTGTTTTTAGTCGAACATCTCTACTGGTGGNCCATCATTTCGGAAGTGTATTGGTGTGTTCCCACCACCCTGCAGGCTTGTAGGAATTGGGCTAGAGTGGCATCTGGAGAATTAATCAAGGGAGTAAGCAAGATTTTACGGTCTGCATTAGCGTTCTCATATGCCAGTTTAAGAAGAATGTCCTGCCGAGCCTCCTCATTTGTAATTTGCCTTTGTACCACGCCCATAGGAGGGGGTAAGGCAGGAGAGGAAGGCACAGAA
>BHEV01068781.1:0-27702 GCA_004319985.1 Emydocephalus ijimae | reverse complement strand
GACTTGTGGACTTCAACTCCCAGAATTCCTCAGCCAGCTGGCTGAGGAATTCTGGGAGTTGAAGTCCATAAGTCTTAAAGTTGCCAAGATTGGACACCCCTGATCTAAGCCCTCCGATTTAAAAGAAAAAAAATACAGAGATGGGGGAAATTTGCCTGATGAATTGAGCGTCAATGATTAGAAATACTTCTTGCGATTCTTTCCAACTTTGGAAACAGGTGACTGGGGACTACGTTTAATATGCTCAAAACTTGTCAGGACTCTACAACGGGGGGGATTCTCTCCCCATCTTCAGCTTCAGGGGTGTCAAACTCAAGCTCACCGGGCCAGGTGCTTAGCTCTGAGCTGTGGAGCTGCACTGGAAATAGCAAAGGACTGGTGCAGTGGTGGGATTCAAAATTTTTTACTACCGGTTCTGTGGGCGTGGCTTGGTAGGCGTGACTTGGCTTGGTGGGCTTGGTGTGGCTTGATGGGCGTGGCTTGGCTTGGTGGGCATGGCTTGGTGAGTTNGTGGCTTGATGGGCGTGGCTTGGCTTGGTGGGCATGGCTTGGTGAGTTTGGCAGGGGAAGGATACTGTAAAATCCCCATTCCCTCCCCACCCCACTAACCTGCTTTCCAGCTCCGTTCTCCTGTGCAGGGCAACCAAAGAAGACCCAGCCGATCAGCTGGAACTCAATGAGAGGCAAAGAATAGATGGGGGTGTGGCCAGGAGTGGCATTCTACCAGTTCCCACCTGTTCACTAGAACTGGTTGTTAACATTCTAAGCAGTTCGGAGAACTGGTTGTTAGAAGAAATTACTGGCCTAATCCTGTAAGGAAGGCAGGAAGGAAACATTCTGGTGTTGCTTACAGAAACTGCCTCTCCGTTAACCCTTATTACCTTCTTGGCAGGACTAGACTTCCAGTCTCAGGAACATCTCTGGAATTTCTTTCCCCTCCTTTGCTGGTACTTTGCTTGTGTGGAGTGACCATTCAAAATTACAATGGCACTGAAAAAAGTGACTTGTGACCATTTTTCATGTTTACGACTGTTGCATCATCCTCTCAGTCATGAGAGGCCAGGCGAGGAGAAGTGTGCCTCAATGTGAGTGATATTGAGTTGGCCACACCCAGCCAATAACATGACCCCCAAGCCATGTCCACCCAGTCACATGACCACCAAGCCATGCCCACCACCTAAGCCACACCCACAGAACCGGTTGTTAAAAAATTTGAATCCCACCCCTGGACGTGGCCAGTCAGAGGTGGCATTTGTCGGTTCTCCAAACTACTCAAAATTTCCACTACCGGTTCTCCAGAACTGTTCAGAACCTGTTGAATACCACCTTGGTACCAGGGGATTTTGCAGTAATCTTCTCCCAGGAGTAGGGAGGGAATAGGGATTTTGCAGTATCCTTCCCCTGCCATGCCCTCCAGGCCACACCCTCCAAGCCATACCACGCCCACCAAGTCATGCCCACAGAAACAGTAGTAAAAATTTTTGAATCCCACCACCGAGTCTTAGAGGCACCATAATCATTTTGACATCAGATTTGCACAATTCTTAAAAGGCTTCCCAAGAAAATTTTACAAGAACAGAGGCCATCGACAAAATATGGACATTTCTTGGGGTTATAATTTGGGGGGGGGGGAGATTTACAGAAATTCTAGAAGCAATACTTGCTAGTTTGATCCTTAGTGAAATATGAATGATTGTTCAAGAGGAGGAGGACTGAATGAGTTGGCAGTAGTGACACAGGTATTATTGACACTGCAATTCATTAAATCAAGAGGCCTGGCTGAAAATGACTTCAATGTAACTTCAAAGCCAGAAAGTTAGAAAAAGGGACGAATGCCTGAATATCTTTAAAGACCTGAACCACTATATATTCTCTTACTGTTGGCTTTTGTTCTCTGGAATTGTTTTTTTTTAATACTAGAAATGTTTATTTTCAATATGGCTCTGTTATGATCTGAGATTTAAAGCTGCATTTTATATTTTTTATGTGAGAAACCTACTTCACAGATTGTGTAAATGTAAAGTGAAAAAATAGTAGTGACTTTGCGTGAAAAGAAACTTTGAGGTGCCAAGGGGGCTACACAGATTCGATTTTCCATATTTGGAAATTTAAATTATGCCACTGAACTTGTCAGCTGGAGATCAGGACAGCCGGCGTTCGAGACCCAAGCGCTATGCAACAGGGTGAGCTCCTGTTTCTTGCTCCATCTCCTGCTCACCTAGCAGTTTGAAAGCATGCAAATGCAAGTAGATAAATAGGTACCATTTCAGTGGGAAGGGAACAGTGTTCCATGAGCCTCAGCATATAATCATGCTAGCCATATAGCCACGAAAAATGCCTGAACAGTGCTAGCTCCCTCAGCCAAGAAACAGCTAGCACTAGAGTTGGACACAATTGGACAGGGAAATCTTTACCATGTGTGTTTGTGTGTGTGAGTGTGTGTGTGTGTATATACATACACATACACAAAATTGATAAATGTAGCAGTTGGTGATGGAGTATAGATAAGTGTGCTATTTTATTGACTCTTTCATTTGTTAAACTCTAGCAAAACTTTTTGTAAGCAAAAGCCCACATTTTGCCTAGGGTAACACTTCAAACAATCATGTTATGGCCAGAATAAAAAAATAAATCAATTTGACTTGATTTCATTTCGAAAATGATTACAATCACGCATTTGATCATTTCCTCAATGGGCTTTTGAAAACTTACAATTTAGCGCAACATTTGCAGATTTCCAGAGACTGCATCCATTCTTTTTAGCTGAATTTTTTAAGGCCAGGGGTATTTATTTATTAATTGTGCTCCAACAATTGGAAGTTTTCAGAGTGGTTTCCAATCAGTTTAAATATTATTTAATCATTAGCAAGGTACAAAACCAGAGAAATGGAGGGATGAAGAATGGAATGTACGGTCTACTATAATCAGAGATAGCTGATTAAAAAACAAAACTTCTGTAGATTCCCAGTCATCCAGGTCATGGTTGTCCAAAGGTGCTTTTTCAAGAGGCAACTGGACTTCCTGCTTTTTCCTTGAAGACGTTTCACTTCTCATCCAAGAAACTTTTTCAGCTATTTATAAACTGTTTCAACTCCTACCCTCAAAACAATGCTATAGAGGGCTGCACACCAGAACAACTAGACACAAGGACAGTTTTTTTTCCAAACGCCATCAGTCTGCTAAACAAATAATTCCCTCAACACTGTCCAATTATTTACAAAATCTGCACTACTATTACTATTAACCTTCTCATCACTCTTTATCACCCACCTCCACCCACTTGTGACTGTATGACTGTAACTTTGTCGCTTGTATCCTTACGATCTATACTGACTGTTTCCTCGTATGATTTGATTGCTTTTTGTACCCTATGACTATGATTAAGTGTTGTACCTTATGATTCTTGATGCTTGATGAATGTATCTTTTCTTTTATGTACACTAAGAGCATTTGCACCAAGACAAATTCCTTGTGTGTCCAATCACGCTTGGCCAATAAATTTCTATTCTATTCTATTCTATTCTATTCTATTCTATTCTATTCTATTCTATTCTATTCTATTCTATTCTATTCTATGAGAAGAGAAATGTCTTCAAAGAATAACAAGTAAGTCCAGTTGCTTCTTGAAAAAGCACCTTTGGGACACTTGAGCACTTGTTCTGCTAACCATTCATCGGAACAAAATGACTGAAAATTACTCGTGTATCACCAAGATAAAGATTGCTTGTAGACACTGATGAAAGCCACACAGAGACATTTGTTCCACACCGGCTTATACTGTATTATTTAAGGCTTAAAGCTGATTAATTATGTTGGGGTCAACTCTTAGCGACATCGATAGATTTTTCTCCAGGGTTTCCTTAACCTGATCCTTCACATCTCCCAACCAGGTACCCATCGCCACCCGAATTAAATTCATCCATCATGCTGCTGGTTATTATCTTCTTCTTTTTCCAAAGAAGTTAAGTCTTTGCATAATGTATTTGAAATAGGATCATTTGAGCCTGGTTATTTGGGCCTCCAGTGAGAACTCTAGGTTCATTTGTTCAGTGATCCATGAATTGAGACTTTCCAGAAGAGACTGGACTGCCATTTGTCAGAAAGGGTGTAGGGTCTCCCGCTTGGGTGGGGAGTTGGACTAGATGACCTACAAGGTCCCTTCCAACTCTGATGATCTGTTATCTGAATTGTTTTCCCTGAGCCGTCCATGGCATTTTCAGAAGTCTCCAACACCAAAGTTCAAAGCAAGGGTCTTCAAACTTGGCAAGTTTAAGGCTTGTGGACTTCCACTCTCAGAATTCCTGAGCTAACATGACTGGAGGAGGAATTCTGGGAGTTCAAGTCCAGAAGACTTAAAGCTGTCAAGTTTGAAGACCCCTGGTTCAAAGCATTGATGAAGACGTTATCCATTCAATCATGTCTGACTTTGGGCGATTCTATGGACCAGGTCTTTCCACATCTTCTGATCTTGCACGACCTTCTTTGAATTGTTCAGTGCTGTGGCTGGTGGCAGCTGTGATTGTGTCCAACCAATGAGGATGTTTTTAGTTGACAGTGTTCTTTTGTGGCCTGGTTTCCTTTGACCACTAACTCTTCCAAACATAATTACTTTCTCCAGGGCATTCCCATACATGACATGGCCAAAGTGAGGCATAGTTTGTGATTCAAAGCATTAGAACCAGTTTTCTAGACTGCTTTACTGTCAAATTCTCACATGCATAGAGTCCTTCCTACTGCTTGTATTATTCTGGTCTTAATTGGTTTAGGAACATCATGGTATCTAAATATCTTTTCCAAGGATTTCATGGGTAGTCTACCAAGTGCTAGACTATGAAGTATTTCTTAATTGTTTACTGTTAGTGGTCAATCCAAAAAGACTATTTGTCTATTTTTATTGTCAATTCTAAAACCTTTATTTTTCTTATATTTAAGTTTAGTCCAATTTCTTGACTGTGTTCCTTGACTTTTATTACTAGAGCTTGCAGATCCTTTAATATGTTGCAATAAAAGACACAATGTCCCACTTTTCCAGAAAGTTTGAACTAAACCTTGGGGCTTTTAATAGATCTCTCCGACAGGCTTAGTAAAAAAAAAAAAATCATTCTTTTTCCAAAATGAAGGAGAGAATGGAAGAATGGAATCTACCACTGGCTTCTCAAAGTAAACACCAGACCTTCGCTCTCATCTCAGCTTGCTCTTAGGAGACTAATGGGTGATGCTGAAGGATCGATTTTGTCAATGGAAACTATTAGATCAACTTCATAACAACATTTGGAGGAGATCTAGTATTTTCCTTTCATTTCAGACAGTGAGCTCTTGAAACAACTACTGGCATTTAAAATTGACACATGAAAGTTTGACTTCATTTCTTTTGTTGCTGCTAACACAAATGGACCCTGGGGAAAATCTGTATGTACAAGGGGATGTTTAGAAACTTATTTATTTGCCCTGTTGGGCCAACTGCATCAGCTGGTCGGCCCTGGAGGACATGTTCCCCAAAGATTCTTTGTTCTTCTCAGTGCGATAAACACAGTCGGTTCCTTCACGCAACAAAATAATGCAGTCATAAACAACCATCACCGCAAGGAAGAAGCAGCACTCAATAGGGGTTGCTGTACTAGGTTGGGGAATTCTGGGGAGTTTTAATGCCAGCCTATCTGGAGCAGTAGTGGGATTCAAAAAAGTTTACTACCTGTTTTGTGGGCGTGGCTTGGTGGGCGTGGCAGGGGAAGAATACTGCAAAATCCCCATTCCCTCCCCACCCCACTAACCTGCTTTCCAGCTCCGTTCTCCTGTGCAGGGCAACCAAAGAAGACCCAGCCAATCAGCTGGGACTCAATGGGAGGCGGAGAATAGATGGGGGCGGGGCCAGTCAGAGGCGGTATTGGCCGGTTCTCCGAACTACTCTAAATTTCCGCTACCGGTTCTCCAGAACTGATCAGTACCGGCTGAATCCCACCTCTGATCTGGAGGTGTCAGGCCAACAAGGTAGACCAGAGAAAGAAAATAATGCCATATAGGTCAAGGTTACTTTTATTGCAACAAGTCCAGGTAGAACTCGGCTTACGACAATTGAGGCCAAAATTTCCACGGCTAAACAAGACAATTTTTAAGTGAGTTTGGGCCTTTCTTGCCACCATTGTTAAGTGAATCACTGAAGTTTTTAAGTGAGTTACATGGCTCTTAAGTGAATCTGGCTTCCCCCATTGACTTTGTTTGTCAGAAGGTTGCAAAAGGGGATCACATGACCGCCGGAAGACTGCAATACCTTCGTGAATAGCTGCCAAGCATCCAAATTTTGATCACATGACCACGGAGATGCTGCAACGGTTGTAAGTGTGAAAAACGGTCCTAAGTCATGCCGTTGTAACTTGGAGCAGTCACTAAATGAATGGTTGTAAGTTCAAGGACTACCTGTATAGTAACAGGCTCTTGCAATTCCCAGTGTCCTTCTTATTCTCTAAATGTCATATAAAGTAGGGAGGGATGTTGTTTGAGACTTTATTATTTTTTTAAACAGATAATCAGAGTTAGAAGGGACCTTATAGGTCAACTAGTCCACCACCCCCTGCCCAAACAGGAGACCCTACACCATTTCTGGCAGATGGCAGTCCAATCTATGCTTGAAAGCTTCCAGTGATGAAGCTCACACAACTTCCGAAGGGAACTTCTGTTCCATGGGTTGATTATTCTCACTGTCAGAAAATTTCTCCGTATTTCCAGGTTGAATCTCTCCTTGTTCAGTTTCCATCCCTTATTCCTTGTCTGGCCTTTGGGTGCCTTGGAAAATAGCTCGATCCCCTCCTCTCTGTGGCAGCCCCTCACATGTTGGACTGGTATCCTGTCTCCCCTGGTCTTTGTCTTCACTAGACTAGCCATGCCCAGTTCCAGTAACCGTTCTTCATATGCCTTAGTCTGCAGTCCCCTAATCATCCTGGTTGCTCTTCTCTGCACTTTTTCTAGCATCTCAACATCTTTTTTTATAGTGCAGTGACCAACACTGGATGCAGTACTCTAGGTGTGGTCTTACTAAGGCTTTATAAAGTGGTATTAGTACCTCACTTGATCTTTACTGTATCCCTCTGTTAATACAACTTAGGATTGCATTAGCTTTTTTGGCAGCTCCTGCACACTGCTGGCTCCTCTTTCACTGGTTGTCCACCAAGATCCCTCTCACAGTTCCTGCTATTGAGCCTGGTTTCACCCAGTCTATATGTGTAGTTTTGGTTTTTCTTGCCTAAGTGTAGGACTTTACTTTTCTCTACATTAAATGTCAGTTTGTTAAATACGGCCCAGTGTTTGGGCCAGGCTCAAGTCCTGTTCTTGACGGAGGAAGAGCTGCTACAAAGCTCCTTCTTGTGTATCCATTGCCTTGGTAGCAGCTCTTCTTCCTTCCAAAATCCAGACCATTCCTTCTGCTCTCTATCAGAGAGAACCAACTTGAAGAAATCAACATGATCCAGAGCAGGGATCTCCAACCTTTGCAACTTTAAGACTTGTGGACTTCAACTCCCAGAATTCCCCAGACAGCAAGATTGGAGACCCTTGACCCAGAGGAAAAAAGTCCAAAAGAAGCTTGACCACAAAAAGAGCAAAAGATACTCCTTTCCCACAACACATACACCAAACAAGTGATTGGAAGCGAATTATCCACATTGATTTTTTTAAAAAAAATGTTTCATGCTTTTAGAAATACCATAGAGCTTCTGAAGATATTTCCAGCGGACGCAGTTCTTCCTGTGGTATTACAGTTGGCATGCCACAAGAACATTGCCCAATTGTTTCAACAAAAACACAGTCCATTGGGGCAGGGGTGAGGGGAAACAGGGATGGGGAGAGAAAGATAGCTGGGAAAAAAAGCAGAGGAGGAGCAGAGAAGAGAGGGAGGAGAGGATGAAATAAAAAGCTGGTTTTAAGCAAAAATAGAACGATCTATCTGGTTACACGAAAGTTGCTTTCCTATTTGTCCCTGCAACTTTTATATCTTTTCAGCCAGTGGGTCTTTGACAAAAATACAAGCTCTGTAATATCTTTTTATGGCTACATTGATCAAATGAAAGTACATCTGGGAGCAACCTGAACTAAAGAAGTTGCAGAAATCCCATTTCCATTTGTGTGTGTATGTGTGTGTGTGTGTGTAAGGAGCATCACTTGTTTGAGCTAAAGGGAACAGATGGAATAACAGTATACTGGAGCTGGAAGGGAGCTTGGAGGTCATCTAGCCCAACCCCCTGCTCGAGCAGGAGACCTATACCATTTTCGGATAAATGATTCTCCAGCCTCTTCTTAAAAGCCTCCAATGTTGGAGCACCCAGAACTTCTGGAGCAAAGCTACTACATTGATTAATTGCTGTCACTTTCAGAAAATTTCTCCTTCGTTCCAGGTTGCTTCTCTCCTTGTTTAGTTTCCATCTGATGCTTTGGAAAATAGGTTGACTCCCTCTTCTTTTTGGCAGCCCCTCAACTATCATATCACCCCTAATCTTTCTTTTCACTAGACTAGACAAACCCACTTCCTGCAACTATGCTTCTTATTTTTTAGCCTGCAGCCTGCTAACCCTTCTTGTTGCGCAGCCAAATGTAATATGTGAATTTAAATCCTCAAATTGCCCCACTCAAGGTGGCCAATGATTTGGGGAGAATCAGATGAGCAAAGCTATAAAAGCATCAACCAGGTAGGATGTATAGATGGGCTGACGACGTGACTGGGGGAATCGATGTTAAATTTGAACGAAAAAAATGCAGCCATTAAGTCTTCACTTTTACTTCAGTTAATCTAATGATCCTTGTTAGTATTAAATGGCACTTCTCTCGACTTTATGCATTCGGTGCAGTGTCTTTCTCCCCTTTCATGGGTGTTCTCTAAAGATTGCATTCTTTTAACATCAATTTTCTCCCCGATCTTGTTATTCATAATATTGTTGGTGTCTCTTTAATTGCAGCTGTTTTGACATTTTTATTTTATGATTGTTTTTATTCTAAGCCCCCTTTAGTCCCGGATACTGTGAGATGGGAGGCTACATAAATGGGATTGATAGACAGGAAGACAGAGAGAAAGAAAGAGAGAGATGATAGATGATATAAACAGACAGGCAGACAATTCTCAGAATTCAAAACAAGCTGTTGGCTGGATATTAGCCCTGAATTTTAGCCCTGATTCACCAGGAAATTACGACCTGGGGGAAGGGTGTGACGGGACTTGTTTCAACATTAATACACATAGGGTTATAAATATAGCTCATAAATATAATTTAGGATTCTCATTTCGCTAGCTCAGCTCCATCTGCCAAATGATGGGAAAGTTTCAAGGACTGCAATAAAGAAGAGCCTTCAAAAGCATATGACTGTGTTTTACCAATGAGTTTTGGGCCTGCCTAAAAGATACACGTTCAATCTATAAAACCAAGATAAGTTTTTCCTTTCTGTAAAAAAATTCTGCTTCCAGCAACACAAAAGAAAGAACCAACACAAACCAGAACCAACAAGGCCACATTATGAAGTGGACACTTTCATCTGAAGATGAAAAACAACAGCAACAACGAAATGCAGAAATCCGGTTGACTTGCCTGCCTTTGAAGAATCATTCTGCATTTCCAAGAAGGATGTTAAGAAAGATTAAATTTGGGTCATCGTTCACAAGAAAACATCTATTTCCTGGTGCTGCTTTGACAACTGTATTTCCTGTCGGAGAAGAGCGAATCATCTTTTAAAATTTTATTTTGTACCTTCTCTGGTTAACTGGATGAGCAAGTACAAGGGGTTGAGACATTGCCAGATATATATGCCAGGGCATCTGGGCATTGTTCATCCCCTTAAAAAGTGCCTGCAGCCTTCTTCCTTACATTTTGCTCCCAGGGGCCACGTGAGACTGGAGTAAAAAGGGAACAAGAATGGTTGCAGGAATTAGGTTTATCCAGTCTAGTGAAAAGAAAAGGATGACATCATAGCTGCGTTCTAGTATTTGAGAGGCCACATAAAAAGAGGGGTCAACTCCAGTGGGGGATCCATCACTGGAGGTTTTTAAGAAGAGACTGGACAGCCACTTGTCTGAAATGGTATAAGTCCCCTGCTTGAGCAGGGGTTGGACTAGAAGACCTCCAAGGTCCCTTCCAGCTCTGTTCTGATTGACTTAAGGAATAATTTAAAAATCTTAAAATGCCCAATGTCTCAAACTTAGCTACAGCTCTTGGGAGAGTTTAGCTATTACACTTAATATGAGCAAAATGGTGTGCATTTTGGTACCCTGGTCTTAACCTGATAATTTTGCCTCTCATTAACTCACTTCTGTCCAGAAACCAGGGACAGAGAAATAGAAATGAGCAGCTGGGATGTCCAGTAATAAAGTCGTTGATTGTCTCTGCAAAAATCATTCAAGAGTTAGAAGTCAACTATGAGCTCATTTGCAGAGTTAAAAGAAATCCCTTCATCATCATCATCAATAAAGGAGAGAATATTTGTAGCTCAGGGTTAAAAGGAGCTCCTTGGTAGTCTCTGAGCTTGGCTGTTTTCTTGCAGTCACTTCATTATCCACCAGGCTCAAGGTTGACTTAGCCTTCCATCCTTCTGAGGTGGGCATAAAATGAGGACCCAAATGGTTGGGGGCAATTGGCTGACTCTGTAAACCGCTTAGAGAGGGCTGTAAAAGCACTATAAAGTGGTCTAAGTGCTAGTGCTATTACCCAAATTAAGTAACATCATCAGTGCAACCCCAAGGTGCTTTTTTTTTTTCAAGACTTTCTTGGGTTTCTTTGAAGATGTCTCGCTTCTCATCCAAGAAGCCTTTTCATCAGAGCTGAAGAGCTGAAGAAGCTTCTTGGATGAGAAGCGAAACGTCCTCAGAGAAAAACAAGGAAGTCCAGTTGCCTCCTGAAAAAAATCACCTTTGGGACAACCATGACCTGGATGACTGAGAATCTCCATAGACGTCATCAGTGCAATCATAGCACTGATTGTGTTACCTAGTTTGGATAATGAAACGTCTTCAAGAAAATAGCCAAGCTCAGTGACCACCAAGGACCCCTCGTCACCATCATCTTTATCAAACCAGAAATCAGTTACACTCCCTTCCTTTCTTCAATCCATCATTCTCATGCTAGTAAATCCATAAAGAAATTAGGAAAGAAAATAGGATTTGTTTGATATGAACAAAAGTTTCTTAGTTCCAACACAGTGATCATCTCAGCACAAGACTGTGTCAGGAGCCTGTGGGTTCTTCAAGGTTTTTCTGAAGAACAGAACAAAACAAAAACTTTCAGCAATTTTGTGGGAAGGTTAGCAGAGATACAAAAATACTTTTAGGCAAACCTAAAGTGGGAAAAGAAACAAACTGGAGTTGGCATGGCTGGTTAGCCAGAAAGAAAGCCCACACTGTCTTGTTACAAGTCCCAAATGTTTCCCCAGTCTAAAAACATTTTTTTTTTCAATCACTGTCCAGTTTGTCAAACTGCAGCTTTGAAAAGCAGAAACAAATCTTTGCACAGAAAGAGGGAGGGGACAGAGAACCAGGGCTGAACTCCTCCCCAAACAGCAGGCAACATCATGTGACTGTGTTAAAGATGAAAAAGAGCATTTCACGGCTTTTTGGTTTAGTTGGCTATCGATAAAATGCAGCTCAGTTTAAAGTGTGCATAAATCTACTAATCTACCCATGAATCAAAAACCTTTAGATGTCTAAATGCAACTGCTTTAATCCAGTGTTTTTCTGTGGGTACACAATTCATTAAAAAAGTTAATATGAACAGTGAGATGGAGTCACATCCAGGAAAGAGTTGCAGCCAAAATCACAAAAAGTTAGTTTTATTTTTCTTATAAGTATCTATCTCATGTATTCAAAACTATATTTATTCTTATACCTGTATCTTGTAAGCGATTGACAAATCACATAAATACTAAAAAAAATACTAGAAGAGAGAGAGAGAGCATGAAAGAGAAAGGGTGAGTAGGGAGGGAGGGAGAGAGAGAGAAAGAGGGGGAGAGAGAGGGGGGGAGGGAGAGAGAGAAAGAGAGAGAGAGATTAAAAGAGAGAGATGAGGAAGGGAGAAGGAGAGAGTGTGAGAAAGAGATACATTTTGAGTTCAACTATGGACGTAATTTGAGAATTACTTGTACGTAGGTTTAGTAAACAAAAAATAAATGAAATTGATCAAATGCACTTGAGGGTAATTTCTAAATTCCCTTGAAAAATACTTTCTTAGCTCTTTTCATTTATTCATGCACTCATGCTAAAGAATTTACCAAATGCAAAATTCTGTGAACACCCCATCAAAAATTTAGTTGTGTGTTACTTAAGTACTTAGGTATTTAAGTAATCCAAATGGACAAAATGTCACCGGAATATCAATCTAACTGTCTTGCTCAAAAGTAACCAGAATACAACTATTCTCAATGGTTGACAAGCAGTAGTAATTATTCTAAGGTCAAGTTAACCTTTAATTGTTGAACTCAATGCTTGGAAAGAAACATTTTCATACCATGTTCCCTTCTATGTTTCATATACCTTATTAAAAAGTCTTAAGAAAATCCAAGTACATGGAAACCTTCTCATCATAATTAGACTACACATGCACAGCTCCCAGAGAACATGCCACAGATCTAGCCCAGAAACTCATATTTCATTTGAACATGGTACAAAATTGGAACAACAAAATATTTATTTGTTTTGTGCCTATTCAGCTGAGCTGGAAGAGGTAAACCTCAAAGACACAATCTGTACTGGTCACTCTTTAAATCCCTTCCTTTGATCTTTCAATGAGAACCAAAGCCAACTAACCAAAAAAAATATATTGGAAATGTTACAGGCACATACTGGATATTTCGAATGCTACTTTAGCATAGTTACTCAGCATTTCATTTTAGACAGAGTGAGAATTCCATTCTCCTGTTATTAATATTAATAATTTACCACCTGAACTTTCAAAGCTTCTGTATTATTATAAACAAGACCTTCTATGGCGAGTTGGATTATTTGAGCGATTGGTTGGCTTATTCCTGGCTCTTTATTAGCTAAATGCAAAAAAAAAAAACCTGTTGCTTTTTTAATGATCTGGAATAAAAAGAGCAAGCAATAATTAGCTATAAAAGCTATAAAAAGGGTCCTAAACTGGGTTTGATATATACTATAAAAAAATAAGTTGGGGGAAAAAAAATCCTCCAATCTCTAAATCTCAAAAAAGCTCTAAAACCAGCCCTGCCAGATGAAACAAGGCGGCTGTGGTGGGATTTAAATTTTTTTACTACTGGTTCTGTGGGCGTGGCTTGGTGGGCGTGGCAGGGGAAGGATACTGTAAAATCCCCATTCCCTCCCCACCCCACTAACCTGCTTTCCAGCTCCGTTCTCCTGTGCAGGGCAACAAAAGAAAACCCAGCCGATCAGCTGGGACTCAATGGGAGGCAGAGAAGAGATAAGGGAGGGTCCAGTCAGAGGCGGTATTGGCCGGTTCTGTGAACTACTCAAAATTTCCTGCTACCAGTTCTCCAGAACTGGTCAGAACCAATACCACCTCTGCAAGGCGGCTTCTTGGATTGGCAGCCGGTCACTCCTATGGGTCTAGCTGCCTCTGGAGTGAATGAAGGCAGAAAAGCTACTCCATAATCCATTCTCCTGATCCATTTCCACTCATCCTTTTGACCACCTCATTGCCCCAGGAGAACCTGGTACACACACACACACACACACACACAGCATTTTAAGAAAGGATTGGACAACCATTTATCTGAAATAGTAGACAGGGCCTCTTACTTGAGCAGGAAGACCTCCAAGATCCTTTCTAACTCTGTTATTCTGTAATTCCATAAATTAAAATTCCGAGGAGATAACACAAAAGTCCCACATTTGGAGCAACTAACATGTGCACTGAAGATGCACTTGATTTCATTGTACGAGGTGCAATGACAATAAACTAAACTAAACTAAATGCTTCTTGTAATATGTTAGTCTAAAATCACAGGACGGCTTGCCGTGACTTATGAACCCAATTATTGCTATTCGTAAACAGTGTTAATGCTTTACTTTGATCCATAGGTTTCCTAGTATTTGTACAAAATTTTGACCATAAGTAACAATTAACTTAGTATTAAACAATGGCTTTATTGCTTGAGTGTCATGCAAACACAGCTAATAGTGGTTTACTCTGCCAAACACATTTCCACTCATTATTAGTATCTAAAATAGTAAATCCCTAATATACAGTATTAATCTTCCAGTAATGATTAATTTTTGGCATGACTACTGGTATTCATTGGATAAGTGATTCAGGTCAATGTGCTTGATCATTTAAAGTTCTATCTGCATGTTGGTTCTTTCTTGAACATTATTTCCAGAGTTTGAGAGAGCTTTGAGGATATATCTCTGGAAGTCCACATCCTTTCAATAGGCTGAAACACAATTGTTGTTGTTGGTGTGGTGGTCATTTAGGTCATGGTTGGGTTTTAGGGTCACTGATTTTTTGCAACAAGTACTGAAGAATGGTAGCACTTAGACCTATATGCCGTTTCACATAGTGGTGGGATTCAAAAATTTTTACTATTAGTTGTGTGGGCACGGCTTGGTGGGCATGGCAGGGGAAGGATACTGCAAAATCTCCAGTCAGAGGTGGTATTTTCCGGTTCTCTGAAATACTCAAAACTTCCGCTACTGGTTCTCCAGAACTGGTCAGAACCTGCTCAATACCACCTCTGGCTTCACAATGCTTTACAGCCCTCTCTAAGCAGTTTAGAGAGTCAGCATATTTCCCCCCAGCAATCTGGATCCTCGTTTTACCGACCTTGGAAGGATGGAAGGCTGAATCAACTTTGAGCCTAGTCAGGATCGAACTTCTCGCAGTGGGCAGAGATAGCCCCCAATACTGCATTCTAACCACTGCGCCACCACAGCTCTTCATGTCATTGACAACCCTCAATACTATCGCCTTTACCCAGGGGAATCCACTCCATGCATATAGAGACTCCCCAAAATCCACAAAGAAGGAACTCCATTCAGACAATTGTCAGCAGCATAAACACCGCCATCTATTCCTCAACACTGGAAAACATCTAACCCAGGGGTGTCCAACCTTGGCAACTTTAAGACTTGTGGACTTCAACTCCCAGAGTTCCTCAGCCAGCTGGCTGAGGAACTCTGGGAGTTGAAGTCCACAAGTCTTAAAGTTGCCAAGGTTGGACACCCCTGATCTAACCAATTTATTAGCTCCCCTGATCAATAACACCATCCATCATTTCAACAATTCTGTTGTTGCAGTTGATGTTGTTATTTCTCATAATGTTTGAAGTCTGCAGAATGAATCCCTAGGACCACCTAAGTAAGATATCCAGAGGAAACAGCATCTGCAAGAGGAATCAAAAAGGCAATATAATGCCTATAATCTGGAAACCGCACCCTTTGAAGGACTGAAGGATGTTGACACACGTACAAAAGTTGTGATCCAGTTGTGGATGCCATCTTGATTTATTTTTTTTTAACACACTCCCTCTCTCTGTTATAGGAGCTCCTGCCTATAGAACTTCTAAAATTGGAATATTTGCCTTCCTTTGGGGAGGATTTAAAAATAAAATGAAGCCGGCACTTTTCAACTACCAGATTAACCTAACAATTTTACTTCTTATTTTGCCTTTCCTGCTCAAGATGAAAATTATATGGCTGTTATGTGCAGGCTGGCTGCTGATTTTCAAGCATGTAACCTCAGAGAGAAGTTCCTGGACTTGCAAAAAAGACTTCTGGGTGCTATTTTGTGGGCCACCAGTTCTTCCCTCAGTCTTGTTCTTTCTTTCTTTCTTTCTTTCTTTCTTTCTTTCTTTCTTTCTTTCTTTCTTTCTTTCTTTCTTTCTTTCTTCCTTCCTTCCTTCCTTCCTTCCTTCCTTCCTTCCTTCCTTTCTTTCTCTATCTATCTATCATTTATCTATCATCTATCTATCAAATTTATTGGCTGCCCAGCTTACCACATGGTAATTTTATCATGAGCGATGGTGATAGATCAATTTACCCGATCAAGTGCATTCACTCACTGTGCATGAGATTTACATTCTCACAAATAATACACAATGAAGTTATTGGTATTCTTTACAAAATTGCACACATCTATGAGCATTTTTCAGGGGCGAGGGGAAGAGGGAGAAAGATATGTTAAACGAAATCAAAAACCCTCTTTTCAGGCTACCTGCCTCTGGCTCATAAGTCTTGAAAGAAAATGAGTATTTAACTAATTGTGCAAGTTGCTTCTAACATCAGGTTATTCAATCTTAAAACTGAACAATCCTGGCAGGACAGTTGGGGTGATAGGGATGGGTCTGTTGGTTTTGAAGATGTAGGGCCATCAGAAGTCCCACACATGGGCAGAGAAGATAACTTTCACATACAACATGGACTGGCATGTGTACATAAAGGGACAATGAAAAATGTGGACAACCTCCACAGCATGGGGCCACTAGAGGAGAAGTAGGTGCTGTGATATCAACCACACATGTTCTTGGGAATGGCCATTCTGTCCCCCTATTCTGCACTGTGGCATTAGTCCAATCTTCGTAGGCAACAGGATCAACTATTTATGATTATTGATTTATTGCTTAGATCTGTATCTGTGGTGGAATCGCCAGTTAGACTGGAGGGAGGGATTAAGAGGGTGCTGAGTTTAGAGTCTTTGCGCTGCAGGAAGTTGCACAGGCCTGACCTAACCCAGAATCCTTGAAACCTTATCTGACCCTTCTCAAGGGAATGCAGCCAGTTCTGGCAGGAGATTCCATCCTACCTTTTGTACAGCAACTCAAAGCAGTGGACATAGTGCTCTTCCCTGTAAAGTCCGTGCAAGAGCATAGTTTGGGCTGAAAGAAGGAGAACACGAGCGGCCCAAAGTCATCCGTGAGCTTCAATGGCTGAGAGTTGTGCAGACATTAAAAGTGGCGGCAAAACCACTGCCGTTCCTATCTTTGGAGTTCGGATAAATGCTCTTTAAAGTACCAGAAAATGTTTTCCACCCATCCTAGCTCTTTTCAAGCTGGGCCAGTGCCAATGAGATCCTTTGAGGTCCTACCATCGCTTGGATGAATACCCATGACAACACATGCATTTGATTTCACCCAAAGGAATCCCGCACCTGATCTATTCATCAAGGATAGCATGAACTGGCCTCAATGCAGTTCATGTGACTATCACCAAGGAAGCTTCAAGGACAATCTTCAAAGACAATTGGGGGGGGGGCTGGAGGCTAAAACATATGAAGAACAGTTGTAGGAATTGGGTATGTGTAGCCTAGTGAAAAGAAGGGGAGACATGATAGAAGACTTCCAATATTTGAAGGGCTGCCACAAAGAAGAGAAGGCCAAGCGATTTTCTAAAGGACCAGAAGGCAAGACAAGAAACAATGGGTGGAAGCAAATCAAAGAGAGATCCAACCTGGAATTAAGGAGAAATTGACTGACAGAAAGAACAATTAATCCATGGAATGGATTTTAAGAAGAGACTGGACAGCCAGGTGTCTGAATTGGTATAGGTTCTCCTACTGGAGCAGGGGGTTGGACTAGAAGACCTCCAAGGTCCCTTCCAATTCTCTTATTCTATGTTCAATGAAGCTACCCAAATTAATCACTGGAACCAAGAACCAAATGTTTTATATATATATATATATATATATGTAGCCTCAGAAAAAGACATCTCTTTGAAGAAAGCCTGACATTTTTACAGGGAGATTGATCCATTCCCACATTCCCAGTTAGGAATTTGTCCCAAATCCTGCCAGTGGAAGAGTGGCTCCAGTTGAATTCCAAATACACTCGCTTCTTGTGTTTATAATCAGTACATTGAAGAAAAACATAATAATAACTGGGTCTTCTTTCAGTAGAGAAGGAATGCAGAACCCCACAGTAGGCAGGGTACCAAATTTTCCAAGAAGGTAAATAACAGAAATAGTGGCAAAGTACTATTTATTGTAAGGGCCCAAGTATTTTCAACTTCCCCTTCCACTGTGTGCAATGGGGAGAGATGGAATACTTCTACTGTGGTTTAGAACCAGGTCCAAAATTTCTAAATATGCTCCAATTGCACAGTGGGGCAAGAAAAGAACAGATGAGTTGAAGAGCAGATGAATTGGTGAGTCGTTGCTGTTGTTGATTTTTTAAAAATGCAAGTTTCCATTCCTCATGAAGGAAAGCCTGACAGTGTGCTGGCAATGTCAACTGAAAAATTAAAGAGACGGATGAAGAGGAATTTCCTGGTATTTCTTTTCATTTGTGACTAGTGCAAGGTTGAGGTTTTTTTAACCTGTGCCTAAGGCAGAATAAATCCTATCTCTAACAAGAAAGTAAATTGAATCTAACCAGGCTTAGTTTGCAAATAAAAAAAAATTAGCAAGAGAGAGAGAAAGAGAGAGAGACAGACAGAGACAAACAGAGACAGAGAGACACAGAGGGAGAAACAGAGGGAGATAGAGAGAGAGAGAGACAGAGACAGAGAGACAGAGAGATGGGGGGCGTGGAACAGGACTGATGAAAAATCAAAACCGTTCTACATAAATCAAGGATCTACAGAGATCCATTCTGCCGGGACTTCCAAACACCACAGAAATATTTTAGAGCAAGTACATTGCTGACAGAAAAAAACATTCAAACGCATCAAAACCGAAATGCGAAGAGGCAGCAGATTATGTGAATCACTGGATCTTACTATTCTCCACTGTTCCCTCCCCGCCCAGCATGGATCAGTCTGCTAGTGCTGTGACATCTAAAACCCCTTTCAGGATTTGGACGGCATTCAAAACCTCAAATATTTTCAGCGGGACACTGAACCCACAGCACGGCCTCCATTCATCGGGAGGTTGACTGAATGTCCTTCTATAGACAAGCATCAGCAGCAAGTAATAGGCTGCTCTTGTTTCCCACTGCCTGGATTTAACTACTTAGTCTCCTTCCTAGTGATTAAAAGGTTGGATAATCCAGTATTACAAACATACATACATACATACATACATACATACATACATACATACATACATAAAAATTATGATATTCAGCTTTGTTCGGGTATTTTCCCACGTCATTATATTTGTGCTTTTAAAGTTGTAGCAACATTTCAGCAGAATCTCATCTGCCATCATCAGGCTTCTTCTGTATTGTGTTCGTCTGTGTTCATCAGACGAACACAATACAGAAGAAGCCTGATGATGGCAGATGAGATTCTGCCGAAATGTTGCTTCAACTTTAAAAGCACAAATATAATGACGTGGGAAAATACCCGAACAAAGCTGAATACCATATATATATATTTTGTGCCAGTGCAAGCAGTGTGTGATCGGAGCTGCCGTCTCTCTATAAATACTGGTGGTGGGGGCTGGTGTGCTGGGCTGGTTGGCTGCGCTGCTGCCTCTTGATGGGTTGATGGAGTTGATGTTGGTATAATGGGCTGTGTGATGGACTTGTGAGTTTTGTTGTGGAGATATCCTGCATCTTGTGCTGTAATCTCCTGGGTCGTTTGTTTTGTAGTGATCTTTTTTCCATTAGCCTCCTGTGTTTTAACAGCTTGTGTAATGGGTTGTGTGATGGCCTTGAGAGTTCTTTCGTTATGGTATCCTGAGTCCTGCGTTGTAATCTCGACCCAGAGTGCGAGCAAAGCATGAAGCCAAAAGCACCAGCCTGAAGATGGCGAGTGGAACCTTGTCAAAACATTGCCAAGATACTCTCAATCTTACACGGGAAAAGACCCGAACACGCCAAGATCTGCATATAGAGATAGATACAGATACAGATACAAGTTTTAACAAAAATAAATTTCCAACTATTTATTTATTTATTTGTGTATTTATTTATTTACTTACTTACTCCCTTACTAATTTTACAAACAACTCAAGGTAGCAAAAACATATCCGTAATACTTCTTCTTCCTCCTATTTTCCTCACAACAACAACCTTGTGAGTTGGGCTGAGAGAGAGGGACTGTGGCCCAAAGTCACCCATCCAGCTTTCCCGACTAAGATGGAACTAGAACTCACTCTCTCCTGGTGATTGGCTCAAAGTCACCCTGCTAACTTTCATGCCTAAGGTAGGACTAAACTCACTGTTTCCTGGTGATTGGCCCCAAGTCACCCAACTGGCATTCATGATTAAGATGGAACTAGAACTCACTCTCTCCTGGTGATTGGCTCAAGGTCACCCTGCCAACTGTTATGTCTAAGGTGGGTGTGTTGGTTAGACAGTATCTAGTTAGTTTGGAATTGGGAGCTGTCCCCTTAAGGGAATGCCTCATGGGAAATGTAATTAATGCCTCATGGGAGATGTAGTTCATGTCATGTGGTCACATTTATAATCCTGATTGGTCACTGAATTGACCTCTGGATGGGCTGGGGGAATTTTGGTCATTCTTACCTGGACCCCAGCATCGTGTTGGAGTCTTCCCTTGCTGTATCGTTATGGGATGAAGATAACTATCTTTTCACACTATGAAGATGACAATGCAAAAATTGGACATTAGATGAATCTCAGCATAACTGTTATACCTTGAGGATGCCTGATATTATCCGATAAAGTAACTTTGTATGGAAGCCTTTGTAGTGTTGAACTGCCTGTCTCTATATTCAGCCAAAAAATTCGAGACTTGATAGTGGGACTAAACTCACCGTCTCCTGATAATTGGCCCCAAGTCACCCAGCTGGCTTTCATGGCAAAGATCTAGAACTCACTCTCTCCTGGTGATTGGTTTACAGTCACCCTGCCAACTTTCAGGCCTAAGGCAGGACTAAACTCACTGTTTCCTGGTGATTGGCTCCAAGTCACCCAACCGGCATTCATTATTAAGATGGAACTAGAACTCACTTTCTCTTGTTGATTGGTTCAAAGATTCTACAGGTTTGCACCTATTCGCGAGAACCGGTTGTTAACATTCTAAGCAGTTCAGAGAACCAGTTGTTAGAAGAAATTACTGGGCTAATCCTGTAAGGAAGGCAGGAAGGAAACATTCTGGTGTTGCTTACAGAAACTGCCTCTCCGTTAACCCTTATTACATTCTTGGCAGGACTAAACTTCCTGTCTCAGGAACTTCTTTGGGGTTTCTTTTCCTCCTTTGCTAGTACTTTGCTTGTGTGGAGTGACCATTCAAAGTTACAATGGCACTGAAAAAAGTGACTTATGATCATTTTTCACACTTACAACTGCTGCAGCATCCCCACAGTCACGAGAGGCCAGGTGAGGAGATGTGTGCCTCGATGTGAATGATGTTGAGTTGGCCACACCCAGCCAGTCACATGACTACCAAGCCATGTCCACCAACTAAGCCACACCCACAGAACCGGTTGTTGAAAAAATTGAATCCCACCCCTGGATATAACCAGTTTGATGTTTCTACTCTGGGTTGGGCAGGTAATGGATGGAAGTTCTGACCATCCATTGGAGATAGTTAGGGTTTGGAGAAGGAGGGTAGACTTAGGCTGAGGTCTACCAAAAGGAAATGGCTCTTCTGAGTCCAGTGGTGTTCCATCTGTAATTCTCAATCTGCTTCTCCATACATAGTTGGCTAGAAATCTGAAGATGCTCCTTGATGACCCTTGATGTGCCAGCTGCATCCTTTCCAGGCAAATAATCAGCCATCGCTTGAAATGGGGATACCCTTGTGGATTATTCAAAAGTTTAGACTCGTGCAGAATGGAGCTGAGTGGGGAGTTATTGGCGCATCTAAATTTGCACATGTAATATCACTTAAGAAGCTACGCTTGCAGCCAGTTGGCTTACAGAGACAATTCAAGTTGCTTGGCTGTCACTCTTATAGTCCTATCTTTAAAGATTTTGGAGATCTTTAGGATCACCTTCTCTAAAGTGGATCATCTCCCATCTGAGATCGGGGGAGGGGGGAGGAAACTTTCAGGGAGACCTTTCCCCTAGGAAGTTCCCTCTGCAAGGACCTCGTACTCAGGTGTTCCATTCTGTGGAACAGAATATTTTGGGATATCTAAACAGTCTCCTCCTTGTTATGTTTTCACAGAGCTGGAAAAACGTGGCCTTTGAGAACGTATTTTGGGGGCACTGAATCCTGGCCTGACCTTGGCAATGTTTTTTGAGATTGTGCAATTGCGTTGTGCTTTGTTTTAATGGTTTGATGACTCAGTCTGCGGAAACAGAGTGGCATAGATTTTCAGTATTCTGGGAAATAAATAAAATAAATAAATATTGAGTTAACGTTCATTTTGCATTAGGGACCCCTGCTTCAATCAGAACATGTTTTAGAGCAGTAGGAGTGGGAATTAAAGGCAGAACTGACTTATTTATTTCAATATACAGTATTGGTTATTTTGTGTAACATTATGAGGGAAAAAAAAAAAAACATTAGCAATACCTAGTGATACAGGATGTTTGCGCATTCTACACTAATATTTTCTAATACTGTATGTAGTCTTAACAGTCTATTCCCCCAAAGTCATCTATATATTAAATCAGGGGTGTCCAAACTTGGCAATTTTAAGACTTGTGGACTTCAACTCCCAGAATTCCTCAGCCAGCTTTGCTAAAGTATCAGAAATTAGAAACAATATCTTCAGACTGGTTTTCCCCACCACAGAATTAGAAAAGTCCAACCCAATACAAGGCCGAAGAGTACAGAACAACCTGTTCTCTGAAAAAATTCTTCAGCACTGAAGAATTTCAACATCTTCAAACAAACCATGGCTTAGATTTGATAGCTCAGTATATCAATATCCATTGTGCTTGCTGCCTTACAGGCGAAGCAACAATAATGGCAGTTTCACGGATCAGACAACATGCAAGATTGAAATTTATCACCTCACTTGCAGAAAACGTACCTTCTGCATTTTGTTTATTATTGAACTATAAATGACAGTTTGCCAGTTCAAAAATCATGCGAAGAATTGTAGTCTTGTTGACTGTGATGTGTACACTGATCCTGAAATATCAAATTAATTTTACATTATATCGTCAAGGCTCATTCATCCATGCTTCCTGAATAAGCTATAACTGACTGAGTTTATCTACTGTATTAAGCCATAAACTACTTATTTATCATTAATTTTTTATTCTGCTTTTATTCCATTACTAGCTGGATACCCATGCTTCACTACGAAACTATGTGATCAGGCTTAGTTTTGGGGGAGAAAAATAAGGGGGGGGAAAGTCTGGCTCTGCTGACCAGCATCCATCGGTATTC
Source organism: Emydocephalus ijimae (assembly GCA_004319985.1). Lineage (NCBI taxonomy): Eukaryota > Metazoa > Chordata > Lepidosauria > Squamata > Elapidae > Emydocephalus > Emydocephalus ijimae. The sequence goes on along the minus strand of BHEV01068781.1, from coordinate 4,574 downwards.
ATCTGACTAGCATCTTGTCAGTGTGTGAGAGAGTTGAGGGCTGTTTGGAAACTGAAACAGTATTTACTGCAGGAGCAAAAAGGAGACAGCAAGGAGCCTGGGTGTGGCTTAGCTCAACTGTTCTGTAGTAAAGCTGGTTGCCGCTGTGAAACTAAAACTGAAACTGAAAGTCCTCTCCTCGTGTTTTGCATTTGGAACAGATTTCTTTTCAGGTGGGGAGAGGGAGTAGAACTCCTTAGCATCCGAGCGTGTTAATAATAATAATATCCGAAATACTAATGCTCTGATGCTCATTTCGTAAAACCCTTTCTTAGTGAGCACCTAGAAGCCAAGAGGAGCATACATGCCAAATTTCAAGTTTGTAGGCTTTTTGGTTCTGAAGATTTTGTGATGATGCATGAGTGGTATTTTGCTTTTATATAGATTTTATACAGATAAGAAACTCAAGGCAGCAACTATATTGGGCTGAGAGAAACAGGGATTGGCCCAAAGTCACCCATCTGGCTTTCATACTTTGGGCAGGACTAGAACTCACCTTCTCCTGGTGATTGGCCCAAAGTAATTCAGCCAATTTGATGCCAAACGTGGGACTAGAAATCCCAGTCTCCCGTTTTTTAGGTGAGCACCTTCACCACTACACCAATGGGGCTCACTATTATCCAACTCATTATTTACAAACCACCCTAGTTATATTCACACAGCATGCTAAAACTCAAACAGTTGCATTATGGTTTAGCCTGGTATTTAAATCAAGCATATGAGAAGCTTGCACCCTCTTCTAAACATCAATTCTCACCCAAAAACAAAGATGGACATCATCAGTAGCCAATATGTGAAGAGTCACGAGTCCTGCACCCTTTTTCATACTACTTCGTTAGTATGCTGGTTACCAGGGCTGGGATTCTACCAGTTCGCACCTATTTACTAGAACCGGTTGTTAACATTCTAAGCAGTTCAGAGGACCGGTTGTTAGGAGAAATTCCTGGCCTAATCCTGTAAGGAAGGCAGGAAGGAAACAATCTGGTGTTGCTTACAGAAACTGCCTTTCCGTTAACCCTTATTACATTCTTGGCAGGACTAGACTTCCTGTCTCAGGAACTTCTCTGGAGTTTTTTTCCCTTCCTTTGCTGGTACTTTGCTTGTGTGGAGTGACCATTCAAAGTTACAACGGCACTGAAAAAAGTGACTTATGACCATTTTTCCCACTTACGAGTGTTGCATCATCCTCTCAGTCATGAGAGGTCAGGCGAGGAGATGCGTGCCTCGATGTGAGTGATGTTGAGTTGGCCACGCCCAGCCAGTCACATGACCACCAAGCCATGCCCACCAACTAAGCCACGCCCACAGAACCAGTTGTTAAAAAAATTGAATCCCACCCCTGGCTGCAGTAGTCACAGGATTGGCCCTTTGCTCATCCCGGAGCAGCTGCTCCAGCCCATGGCAGGCCGGTGCACCCGGGTGGAGGAGCAGCTCCTCTGGGATGACCAAAAGGCCAATCCAGTGACTACTACAGGTCTGGAATATGGGACTGACTTTTCCACCAACATCAGCAAGCCACCGTCAATCAAAATTCATATTAGTGGTCCGCGGGATTTAAAATTATGAGTATAATGGTTCCTGAGGTCCAAAAGGTTAGCAACCCCTCCTCTAAATGCAGCTGGGTAGATTTTTATACAAGACATAATGCCATTCCCCCCCCCCACCTCCCTCTTTTGGTGCATGCAAAGATCCTTGAACGAGAAGGATGGCTCGTCCGTTTGGGTTTTTAAGAGTTGGGAATAGTCACTTAAGCCAGGGGTCTCCAACCTTAGCCATGTTAAGATTTGTGGACTTCAACTCCCAGAATTTGCTGGCTGAGGAATTCTGGGACTTGAAGTCCACAAGTCTTAAAGTGGTCAAGGTGGGAGACCCCTGGCTTAAGGAAAGGGTTTAATTAATCAAGATTAAACTCATTCTTATTTAAAGGCCAAAGAAGGACCACACTGTATTTATTTATTTTTTTGCAAAGTCTCCCCCAAATGGCGACATTTACTGTTCAGGGAGAGGAAAGGCCTTTCCTTCTTGGCACAAACCTTCTGTGGGTTTTTTTTATGTCAGCAAAAGGGACGTATACGTCGGCATTCCATCCAATCCAATAGCCCAAGAGCATATTTAGCTAGGAAGCATCGTTTCAAGTTAGATCAATGTGCATGAAATAAACACATTGGTAAAGTCTCTACAAGGTAGCCCACCAAATAAAAGGAAACCATTTCAACCATCACCAATTGTACAAGTAGTCCTCAACTTACAACAGTTCATTTAGTGACCGTTCAAAGTTATAAGGGCACTGAAAAAAAGTGACTTATTCACACTTGGTCCCCGTGGTGTTTAAAATTCAAGTGCTTGGCAGCTGACTCATTCTTATGACAGTTGCAATGTCCCTTTTGTGACCTTCTAAAGAGCAAAGCCATAATGAAGAAGAGCAAAACAAAACAACATTGGCCTCCAATCCATAACACCTTCGTCATTGGTCAATTCCTAAGACTCTTTGGAAAAGCTAAGCTTTGATGGCCTTCCCAAATACCAATCAAGTTGAGGACAATTCGTTGCCAAAGAAACTGCCCCTCATTTCATCTCTGCTGGAATTCTTTCCTCTACTGAGGAAAGAGCATTTTCAACAGTGAGGACAATCAACCAGTGGAACGGCTTGCCACAAGAAGTTCTGGGTGCTCCATCACTGGAGGCTTTTAAGACTGGACAGCCACCTGTCTGAAATGGCATAGGAAGTCCTGCTTGAGGAGGGAGTTGGACTAGAAGACCTCCAAGGTTCCTTCCAGCTCTAGTCTGACCTCGTTTATTTTCCAAAGCACCTGAAGGCAGGACCAGAAGGAGTGGATAGAAATTAATCAAGGAGAGAAGCAACCTGGAATTAAGGAGAAACTTCCTAGCAGTGAGAACAATTAATCAGTGGAACGGCTTGCCACAAGAAGTTGTGGGTACTCCATCACTGGAGGCTTTTAAGAAGAGACTGGACAGCCATCTGTCTGAAATGGTATAGGGTCTCCTGCTTGAAAAGGAGGTTGGACTAGAAGAACTCCAAAGTCCCTTCTAGCTTTATTCTGGTTTATTTCAACAGTGAATTTCTCTTACATATATATCCCTGACATTCTTGCACAGTTCAATGGTGGTCAATGAGTGGCACCTGCTTTTTACTATCTTTCCAACAACTAATAGCCTCCTTGGTTTCCAAACTTCTATTCCTCTCCACATCATGATGAAATTCCACCTACGTTGCCTTTTCAGATTTGGAGAAGCCAAGGAAGTGTCGATGAATTGTAACAATGGATTAATGGGAAACAATTCCATTCCATCATCATCACCAGGATAGAAGACTCAAAAATGCCATCATTAAAACTCTGGAACTATCCAGAGAAGAAGATAGAAAAACAGAAGCCTCTTCCACCAGCAGAAGACAACTTCTGAGGAACTTGGTTGCAAGTTGCATCACAAGTTCACAACCCACTTTGATGGACCAAGGGGGAATAAAATTTAAAATGTCTAGGTCAACTCAGTTTTCTAATTAAAAGTTTAACACTTTTAAACTGTTTTTTAAAATGCTTAGAAGTCTCAGAGTTTGAATCATGGCACAGATGCCAGCCAACATTTTGACCACAAGTGTTACCATCTCCCTAGAATAGCACTGGAAGTGCTGGACTGCATTCATACAACCTCAACTTGCAAAACAGTGTTAAGTTGGTGCTTTCAATTTTCATATGGCCAGGAAAAGGAACAAGACCAAAGCTCTTTTGCCTTCTACTTTTGAATCATCCTTTGAACAAAACATCTCCTCCCCTTTTTCAAGGCATGACCACAAAGGTATAAAGGGAAAATCTTTTTCTATTTGAACTATTTTTCATGTTCAGCATCACAAAGGCAAACATCGCAGTATTTCCTTGGAAATCATCTGCATTGGCAGGATCTCCAAAATAATTATTCTGACTTTGCTGCTTCTAAAAATGGAGACTTTCCAATGGGTTTGGTTAAGAAAGGGAGACGAGAAGAATTAAAAGTACTGCACAGCTTTCTATTTTTTTTTTCTTTTTTAGAATTTGCCAAACTGAGTCCCGAAACAAGTTGTGTATTTATGACTGGCTTGGAAATCACTGTGATAAGCAACTACCCCCAATCAGTTTGAACCAAAACCACAAAGGCCTTGGAAACGAGAGGTGGAAGCAAACCACAAACTGCCAGCATTTGGGATGGTATATTATTTATGGGCCTTTTCTGAGTCACAGAAATCTCATAATAATTATAATAAGAGGCAAAGGATATGAGTTTGCCAGAGAATGTAGGAGCCGAAATGGATTTTTCTAATAGCACAAGATCTGGGCAAGCAAGTTAATTGGATATTGTGCATGAATTGTCAAACAAAGGTTTGTGCAAAACAGAACTTTCTCGAGAGGTGGAATTCGAACCGGGCCACAAATTTCTTTTTTTTTTTTTAAACAAATTTAATTAATTTTACAAAAAACACAATACACAAAACACAAAACATAAACAAAACTAAAAGATCTTTTCTGAGGGCTGTCTGGTCC
>BHEV01068780.1:0-19237 GCA_004319985.1 Emydocephalus ijimae | reverse complement strand
TTTGCTTGGCCAATGAGAAACCCCCGTGTTTTAGCCAATCAAAACACGGGGATTTCAAGTAGGGACATAACACCTTCCAACCTTATTATTCTATGCTCTATGTTTTAATCTCTCTTTCATATCACTGCACACTTTATACTAGTGTTTTTCAAACATGACTACCTTAAGATATACAGACCAGTATTCCTCAGCCAACATCAATCTGTTCTGAAAATTATTCATTTAATCATTGATATATCCACTCACCTCACTTTTATGTGATACTGGGCTTATAATAAAATAATGAAGTATATAAAGTACAATAAAATAAAAATAAAACTTAACAGCTGGGTATAAGGATACTAGCTGGGGGAGAAAGCTTCAATCAGTACAAACTATTGTACCTATAATGCTGATATTAGGCAGGATGAACGTATAAGGTGAGTATAACGTGACATTTACTGGTTCCCAATTCATTTGCAGGACCTGTTCCAAGTGCAAATGCTGATCTATAAATTTCTTCAGATATTGTGGCCGAATAATTTTAAGAATTATGATATCTCCGGATTTTAATAGTCTGTACTTTTGCTGTGGTTCTAGTAATTTTAGCATGTGTTTTATTACATCCATGTATTTGTAGTTCTGCTTTTATTGCACATTGCTTTAGACCTCCTGTTGTAGGATAATTTTAAAAAATGTGTAAAAAGAGTAAATAATTTGTGCTATAGAACATCAACACTCTTTTACTTATATGGAACAATAAAGCAGTGGCATAAAGAACAAATTTTATGTCAAGAAAAACAACGTTTGAAACATTTGAAAATAATACTGATACTAATAGCAATAGTAACAGAAATACTAATACAAATAAATTTATGTGACATTCAACTCTGGATAGTTTACAAATTGTTTAAAACCTTAGAAACAAGAAAAAAACAACACAAGACAGAAATGAAGAGTAAATATGGGAAGGACAACACTAATAATTTAAGTTTATATGAATCAAAAAATAAATGCAGAGCTCTGGCTGCATTTTTCCCATACACTCATTCCTAAATAATCTGCTTCATAATGTCAGCTCTTCTTTCTCTGGTTTTCTTGCATGATTTTCTCCTTTGTTCTTCCTGTCTCTAAACACACATTTCTTGCTGCACACGTATCTTTTGTGAACATCAGATCTGCCAGGTTTCTCAAATAGAAACAATTCTGTTCAGTCCTCCAGATTGTTTATGGGAGGAATGTTTTGATAGCAATGAACAAAAATGCTTGGATCAAAGTACAAAGCATGACACATTAACTAACTTTTAAAAATGTCAGTTATCATTTATCATTGCAAAGTATTGTTCATATCAATTAGTGAAGAATATCAATTAGGTGATTTTAGAAACCTTGCCAATAAAGCCAGTGGCAGGTTTCCTGTCTGAAACGACAAGTTAAGGCAGAGAATTTCATTCCTTTGAGCAAACTGCTTGACAGCCATGATCCCAAACAACCTGAGGAAATGGACTTCTAGCCAACACATTTAAGATGAAGAGGGAGGGAAGTGAAAAAATATCTTTGCAAGATTGCACCTTTTAATATAACTCCTGTTTCATTTTTGCCCACGATGATAATTATCCCCTAGACCTAGTTATATGGAGTTATATGGCCTGAAATTATATATAAGGTAAAGGTAAAGGTTCCCCTCGCACATAAGTGCTCGTCATTTCTGGCTCTCGGAGGCAGTGCTCATCTCTGTTACAAAACTGAAGAGCCAGCACTGTCCAAAGACATCTCTATGGCCATGACTAAATACAAAGGCACATGCAACACTGTTACCTTCCCACCAAAGGGATCCCTATTTTTCTACTTGCATTTTTACATGCTTTCGAACTGCCAGGTTGGCAGAAACTGGGACAAGTAACAGGGAGCTCATTCCATTACGCAGTGCTAGGGATTCGAACTGCCAAACTGTCAACTGACAACGATCAACAAGCTCAGCGTCTTAGCCACTGAGCCACCGTGTCCCCCAAATTATATATATTGTATATTTTACCAGGCACATATGAACAGGATTTTTTTAAATAAAAGTTCATTGAGAAATTAGGGAACATGTTTGTTTGTTTGATTCATTGATTGATTCACTGATTATGCACCATCAAGTTACTTTCAACTCTGAATGACTCATAGGTAGACTTCCACCATGAATATATGCCCCTAACATGATTCTTCAGGTCTTCCAATGGTGAACTTATCACCATGGTAAAGCAGTTCATCCACTTCTGCTCGTGCCCATCATCTTCTTGTTCTCTTCCTTCCATCTTTCCCAGCATCAGAGCTTTCTTCAGAGAGGTAGGTCTTCGTATGATGTATCCAAAGTAAGGCAACATGGAGGATGCAATTATCTACCAGGGACTCCATTGTAGTTGAGCAATAGCCCTAACAGTCCAGGCCAATGCCTGAGGTTGGGAACAGAGCAGCAGTTTCCTCTGCCCTTCACTTGATCTCTTCTAGATAAAAAGTTTAGAAAAGGGTAGAAGGTAGAAATTTTTTTAAAAAAGTTGTTACATCTTCTTGAGGATTATGGTGAGGTGGGATGACTAGTGAAGGAGAGTAATAGATAGTGAAAAGGGATCATTCCCTCCCTCCCTCCTTCCCTCCCTCCCTCCCCCCTGCCCCCCCTTCCAGAAAAACTACCAATTATTATTCCTCTCTTGCCAAAGAGTAAAGTACCAAAGGGTGTGGCGGGAAAGTAGGATGGCAGATCAACTAGTATGGATCTAGAGAGGTAAAGAAAAAGGATTATGAGATGAAAATGCTAAGACAGGGTGGGTGAGTAGGAAGGGTTGGAATGGAGGTGAGGTAGAAACCTTCATGGAATGCTGCCTGTTGAGCCTTAGAACCGACTCAGTCTTGGATTTGCAATTTCATTTTGATCTTTCTGGACAACATGTGGCTTCTGAATTTCAACTTTTGAATCGCAGAAAAGTGTTTCGTATCTGGGATTCCTCAGAAGTTAGAATTACTTTTAGGCATCCTCTCACTGGACAATCTTACCTTAGAGACCTGCAGTTTCTTAGTTATTGTTCTATAAACACAATGAGTTGTGAGATCTAAGTTCCTGGCTTGGTATGGTTGACATCACAATGTTTGCCAATCAGAACATTGTGTAGAATACAGGTGTCCAACTCGCCACATCAGTGATGTTTTGCAATGTTTTTTCCCTTTGCGGAGCTGGGGTGGGCATGGCCTGTGCACCACACATCTGGCCCACGGGCTGCCAGTTTGACACCCTTCGTGTAGAAGGACAGTCTGCATATGCTGTATGTGAAATAGCTTACACTTTTGAATGTGTTGATTTAAAAACTGTTAGGTTTTACCTATTGTTTGACTGTCCTTTTGTGATTTTATTTCATCAATAGGTACGTGAAGGTTTAATCACAAATTCAAAAAGCTGGTCATTAAATTGTAAAGATTTTCAGCTGCACCGTACCACTTTATTTTATTTAATCAAGATCTTTATCTGTAAAAAGAGGGATATGGGAGGGAAGTAGAACAATAAGAGTTTGTCTGCTGAGAGCAGGCAGTACGGATGGATAGCACAGACAAACTATGGGAGATGTCTTCTAAAACAAAATTAGAATTTTATGTTTTAATTTAGAGCTTGAAGAACACAAACATTGCCTTATTGAGCACCTTTCACTAACTAGCATTAATTGTTCATCAGTTCTGGCACTCCCACATGGTGAAAAGCAGAATAATAACACCCAATGTATTCTAAAAATTGGATTAACCTGTTTTGCATCAGGTAATGACCATTTGGTTAAAGTTTTCATTGTTTTATTTAAGTTTACCTTGCAAACTATTCTTGACCTCATTGATTAGAGGGAAACTCATTTATTTTGTTTCTCTGGGTGAGGAATGGAGTCTTCCTAAAGGGTTACAATTGGACAGGTAGCTGTTATTATTTGAAAGCAATTTCCACCAGATACAATTCCCAGCTTTGCAATAAAATAAGTCTTTTTTTAAAACAAGCATGTGCATAGTTACGGTCTAGGAAGCCTTGGTCAGAACACAAGTGTAGATAACATGCTGTAGTTTAGGTTAGCACAACAAATGGCACAACAACTATAATAATAGAAAATGAACAACTTTCTTTTGGCTCTCTGCTGCCATTAATCAAATTATCTGTTTCTCTTCCCCTTCATTTTGATGATGGTATGACAAAAAATAAGGTGTATAGGTTGAAGATTTTATAGCAGTAAATAGGAACAAAAGTGCACTGTAACACTCCAGATGCCATAATTCTTCAAGTGCGGACCTTGAAAGAATTATTCACCTAAAAACAATTCCTTATATTGATGCCTTTATTCATAAGGTTTTGTGTTTGATATTCTAAAACCGAAATATGAACCCATAGCATAAAATATAGATAATTTGAGACATTGAACTAAACAAATTTAGAATCCAACTTACACATGAAACTGTCATTGGGGGAGTGAGTAATAATTCATATGAGCATGATATTATAGGAAAAATTGGGTTGGCATGGATGCTCAAGGATCATTCTACATGCCTGGCAATCTAGTACCTGCTAGGAGTTCCTGTTGATTAGGTTTAATAGATATACGATGGACATCAATGTTATACAGCTGTAACTAAAATTACAGATGCAAACATTGAGAAATCATGGCAAGGGGCCCTAAATGCAACATCAAGAGAAAGTGTGTAATATTACTAAAGACTGAAGTTCAAAAAGAGGAAACAGAGCAAAGTTAATAGACTTTGCAAAGAGAGCATTTATTCCTTTAAAACAGGGGTGTCCAACCTTGGCAACTTTAAGACTTGTGGACTTCAACTCCCAGAATTCCTCAGCCAACAAAGCTGGGAGTTGAAGTCCACAAGTCTTAAAGTTGCCAAGGTTGGACACCCCTGTTTTAAACAATAAAAACATTGCTAGAATCAGAATCTGATTAGCTACCTACCAGGAAATATGGAAAAGTGCAGTTCAGGCCCAGAGAGCTAAGAGGTAGCTGGGAAGCGGCCTTTCTAAATATCTTTTTCTCCAATCTGTTTTTTTCTAGCTACAGGTAGTAGACCTTGAGTTACAACATTTCGTTTAGTGACAGTTTGAAATGACAACGGCACTGGAAAAAGTGAGTTATGACCATTTTCCACACTTACGACCATTGCAGCATCCCCATGGCCACGTCACGTGACTTACATTTGGAGGCTTGATGAGTGGTTCATATTCATGACAGTTCCAGTGTCCTAGGGTCATGTGATCACCTTTTGGGAACTTCTGATAAGCAAAGCCAATGGGGAAGCCAGATTCAAAACAGCGATATTACTAACTTAACAACTGCAATGATTCAATTAACAAATGTGGCAAGAAAAGTTGTACAATGCGACCAAACTCACTTAACAAATTTCTCACTTAGCAACATAAATCCTGGGCTCAGCCTGCAATTGATATTGACATTAACAGAGGGATACAATCGAGATCAAGTGAGATACTAATACCACTCTATAAAGCCTTAGTAAGACCACACCTAAAGTACTGCGTCCAGTTTTGGTCACCACATTATAAAAAAGATGTTGAGACTCTAGAAAAAGTACAGAGAAGAGCAACCAGGATGATTAGGAGACTGGAGACTAAAACATACGAAGAACGGTTACAGGAACTGAGCTTGGCTAGTCTAATAAGAAGAAGGACCAGAGGAGACATGATAGCAGTCTTCCAATATTTGAGGGGCTGCCACAGAGAGCAGGGGATCAAGCTGACCTCTAGGCCAGACAAATGATAATGGATGGAAATTGAACAAGGAGAGATTTAACCTGGAAATAAGGAGAAACTTTCTGACAGTGAGAACGATCAACCCATGGAACAGCTTGCCCTCGGAAGTTGTGGGAGCATCATCACTTGAGACTTTCAAGAAGAGATTGGACTCCCATCTGTCAGAAATGGAGTAGGGTCTCCTGCTTGGGCAGGAGGTTGGACTAGATGACCTATAAGGTCCCTTCCAACTCTGATTATCTGATTATCTGATTTGACTCAAATTGACTGAGACAACAAGCCTGTCTAGAACAGGGGTGTCAAACTCACGTCATCACAGCGGCATCACGTGATGTATCATGACTTTTCCCCCCTTTGCTAAACCGGGTGTGGGTGTGGCTGGCATGTGACGTATCCAGCCCATGGCCGGGAGTTTGAGAGCCCTGGTCTAGAACATTCTATATGTGACTATGATTGAAAAATGCTTTCTTGAGACCTTTTCCTCTTAGAATATTTGCCAACTATACATCTGAAGTCTGCTTTAGAACAGCTAAATTCAGTCCAGGAGTAGGGTACTTGTACAATATAGTATATTGCAGTTCAATAGGCATCTTGACTGATTGTAAGGTTAGACAAAGAAAGGATGAATAATCAAGATTAAGCTGATTATTGCTTCTCAGCCTTAGCAACTTTTAAATGTGTGGGCTTTAGCTTTCAGAGTTCCCTGATCAGAATTGGCTGGGAAATTCTGGGAGTTGACGTGTATATATCTTAATGTTATGTAAGTTGAGAAACACTGCTCTAGAAGATAAGGTGGAATGAAAATAATAATAATTGGAAGGAATTGTTGAAGAGAAGAGTAGAACATTTTGGTGATGGAGACAAGAGAACCAGGAACTAAGAATGAGGCACAACTATTATTACATAACACAAATCGCTCATAAAGTTGTTAAAGGGGCAATTTAAATGCTCATTGCATTTTTCAATTGAGGTACGGTTGTCTACAATCTGGAGGTACTAGATTTCAAAAACCTGGATAAACTCTAGATGGCACTAAAGTTGCGGGGTGGGAGAAATTGCACCTTGGTGCTATTGAGTGATGGTTTGGATTTCTGCAACTCTGAGATGGTAATTCGAGGGAAGAAGGAAGTCAAGAGGTAAAGGAACTGACAAAGCATTTTTTAAATGTAAATAAATCAGTCACAGAGTTTTAGAGGGGAAAATGAGATTTTTGTTTATTTTGGAGGGCAGGAGACCTTAGAAAAAGCCAGAAGACAAGGAGCTAGATGAAACAAACAATTTAAAATATATAAATCAGTTGTATGTTTTGATGGCAAGTGTGTATGTAAATTGGTTATCTAAATTGATTGATTGATAAAAGGAACCAGACAGCAATGGGAGAGTTATATCCCTCAACTTTTAATGTTACAGTGTTGTTCTTTTCGCTGTGCTTGTACAAACAATATAAGCATCTACCAGTTAATTTAATGCAAATCCAATAAACTCAAGATTTACCCAACTTTAGTAGGGTAAACTTTGCACTTAAACTTTGGTTTAGTAGATTTTGGATGCAATAGAGAACAGTAGAGTTTGTCATTTTATGCATGCAAAAAGCCCCAGTCAAGGATCAATCATCAATGAGTATGACTTGCAATATAGCTTGCAAAATATAGGTTTAATAAAAATTTACAATGTCAGCTTAAAGTACAATTACACCTTAGGTAATATGGCTGAATAGACCCTCCAATTCTACAAATGCCTTCTGACTTTTAGACTAGCTATAGACTTGCTGCAATCAGTCAGCCAGGACTCTTCCAGCTGAAGTGGACTGTATATTATTTGTGTTAGATATCATACAACAATTAAAGAGAATATAGAGGCACCATGAAGATTTGATCTGAAGAACATACAATCAGGAAAAAAATCAATGTAAAAAGGAGATTCAGTACATTTCTATGCAAAAAGATATTAAAGATTTTATAAACCCTGTGAAATTAAAAGTTTAAAAAAAATCCCCTAAAACTCCAAGCTGCCTTAATAGCCAAATCTATATATATAAAAGTGAAATACCACTAACACATCATCACAAAATCTCTAGAACCATAAAGTCCACAAACTTTAAATTTGGCACATATGTTCCTCTTGGCTTCTAGGTGCTCATTAAGAAAGATTTTTTTGAAATGACCATCAAAGCATTAGTATTTTGTATATTATTAACACTCTCCAATGCTAAGGAGTCTTAGTTCCCCTCCCCACCTGAAAAGAAATCTGTACCAAGTGCAAAACACAAGCAGAGGGGAGGAGTTTCAGTTTCAGTTTTAGTTTCACAACACCAAGTGGCTTTAGTATAGAACAGTTTAGCTAAGCCCCACCCAGGCTTCTTGCCGTCTCCTTCTTGGTCACACAGCAAATACTGTTTCAGTTTCCAAACAGCCCTCAACTCTCTCACACACTGACAGGACGCTAGCCAGATGAATTCCGATGGATGCTGGTAGGCAGAGGCAGATTTTTTTCCCCTTATTTTTCTCCCCAAAAGCTAAGCCCAACCACATAGTTTTGTAGAAAAGCACGGGTATCAAGCTAGTAAATAAATAAATAATGGAAGATTAAAGTTTTGGTTAGATGAAGACACATGATATTTAAATGCCAATATCTCACTTAAACACCAACAACCACAAAAATTATAAGGAACGAATGAATGCTAATACATAGAGGAAATTATATATTCTTCACATAACTGTTTAACTTTTATAATGAATATACGGTATTATAAGAATACAAGTATTCTTCCAGCTTAGTTCTCAACTTACAACCACAATTGAGCCCAATATTTCTGTTGTTAAGTGAAACATTTGTTTAGTGAATTTTGCCCCGTTTTACAACCTTTCTTGCAACAGTCGTTAAGTGAATCACTGGAATTATGAAGTGAACTCACGTGGACCAGCTGCAAATAGGCTATGGCCCGCTAGTGGACTATGGCCCACAGGTCGGCGACCCCCATTCTTTAGCAACAAAAAATCAGAATAGCCAAAGTAATGTAGGGCTGAAAAAGCTAGACCTTCAAAATGAGAAAAAAAGGAAGAGGCCTTCAAATTATGGATTGGTTGGGGTCGTATTTTAAACAGGGTACGTTATACTGCAGTAAGAATTCATTCTTAGCCTGAGAAGCCCTCAGCAAATGGCTTCCTTGTGTGCGTGTGTCCCTCCGAAACATCATTTCCCTTCCTTCTGCCCCAGATGCCATGACCATCCTTTCAGCTTTCTGAAAGAACCCGAAGACTTGGCTTTGTCAATTGGTTTGGGACCCCGATGGAAGCATGTCATTCTGGAGTATTTTTAATGGATTAAAATAAGACCACACGTTCTCCCTGTATGGATCTTGCTCCTATGCTCCCCATCTTTGTCAATATTAAAACCAGTTTTAGTGTTAGTATTTATTGTTTTGATGTTTTACATTGGGGTTTTATTGACTGCAAGTTGCCTAGAGTCTCCTGCAACTTTAATAAATAAATAGATGCCTGCAAGCTCATCCATTATTAGTAACAAGGCCTACCTGCTCACCAGTTCTCAGGTTAGTTAAGGTCAAAGAGCTCTCTTTAACATCTTAGGAAATAGATTAGTTTTAATGCGAAATAATTCAAGCGCTGAAATGTTTGTAATCCTGTCTCTTTCATTACAATAAACCTTGCTAAGAAGCCCAGGTGAGATTTGTGCCTGGGAAAACACTTACTTGTGCTCTGAGTCAGCTGCCCAAAAACTTGACTTGTACAGCCAGTTGCAAGAAGACACATTCATACCTGTATGAAACTGCTCCTTTGATCAGCTGTTTGATCAGGTATTCTGGGTGTGTGATGCAAATATTTGATAGACCAGAGGTCTCCAAACTCGGCAACTTTAGGACTTGTGGACTTCAACTCCCAGAAGTCTCCAGCCAGCATAGTTTGGAGACCCCTGTGATAGACTATTAAAAATGACTATGCATGGTGTTCCGAACTAAGCAAACTCGTTAGCTTGCAATTCTAATAGTTTTACTTTCACAGCAGGCTTGTAAACCTGCACTTCTGATTGGCCCGCTGATAGCGGATCGTGATTGGTCATTGTCAGCTGATCTGATTGGCTGTTAGTGGGTCGCCGCTGATTGGATGCTTTCCAGTGCGGCAAACTCAAATCATTGGATGTTGTGACAGCGGCCAGCTCTATAAAAGGAGCTGGTGCTGCCTTAGTATTTTGCTCTGTTCTGAAGTCACTAATAAAGAGTTGGAGTCACTATTCAATGCCTCGTCTCCATTCTTGCGCCCACTCTCCCAGATCTAACACATGGCATGTTTGAGGGAAGGAGACAATAGATAAGATTGGTGGGATTTAAAAATAAAATAAAATAGAAGTGCCCTTGGGAGAGCTACAAGTTTATTTATTTAATTTATTTATTTACTTGTTCATTTGATTTGATTTGTCAATTGCTTACAAGATAATAGATATAAGTATAAACACGAGTAAGAATACAGGAAATAGGTATGAATAAATGGGGACAATAGGACAGGGACAGTAGGCAAAGTGGTGCACTTATGCACGCCTCTTACATTATCACTGGAGAGAGATTAAGAAGGTGAGCATTTGGCCATATAATTGCCAGGAGTCTAATACAGCTCGAAAACCTGCAGTAGAGACCCACAGCCTTATAAGATCAAGGTTATATGAGGACTAGTTTGACAGTTTAGAAGTTTTGGGATTTCCTTTTCTGAATTTCATTTTTATTTTGCATTTTTTTCACTGTGATACTTTAGATTAGTGGCCCCCAACCTTATCCAGGGACAAGCTCCATGGAGACAGGTTTTTCTGTGGATGGGAGAGGACATGGTTTTGTATGCTGCCTGTATTCTGCAGATGGGGCTTTACTTGTTTGTGCGGCCCGGTTCCTGGCATATCGTGTCCCGGTGCGGTCCACAAACCGGGAGTTGGGGACCCCTGCTTTAGATAACTAGTTCAGTCTAAAAAAAAAGGCTGGGTTTAATATAATGGTATTAAATGACCTATACCCAACCTTAACATTTTGGGGAAAATAAAATAAATAAATATATGTTTTGTTCAAGTTTTAATGTTTTTTTTTTTAAAATTTGTGGTTAAAATGACCTTCTCTTGTCTCCGTTCTCCCCTCCCCCCTGCTAAGCATGCCCTGAGTTTTGGAGTCCAGGCTAAAAAAAAAAAAGGCCGAAAAGGATATGAATGAGTGCAAGACCAGATTTTGAAAAGGATTTTAATTAATAACTCTGTCTTGCCAAGCTTCTTTACAATGAAGCTTAGTTAGCTTATGGACTGTAATTCTAAAAAGGAACTATTGATATGTTAATTGCATATGATTATGAATGGCTATTTGTGGCATTGGATCTCACTGCTATACCAATTAGGCTCTTTATATTTCATCTCCATTGTCATGCATTCTGGGCGCTTTTCAGAATTCTTCTCTTGCTTTCCTCTGCCCCTCCTACAGGCTGTACACCATCTTTACGATTGCAAGCATCAGTCCATTTTGTGGCTTTTATCTTAGGAGTTGCTAAGCACCTTCCCTGATTGGTAAATGGTAGAGCTAGAGCAATTATTATCGAATTGGCTCAGGTCATTCATTGTTGCCTCTGTACGAACAAGGAACAGTGTTGGCATCCAAGCTCAAAAAGAGCAACAGCCCTAGTTTATCCATTGGGTGCCATCACAACACCACTGGATGGTGAGGCTTAACGGTCTTCTCCTGTACTTTGGCCATGGTGGGGTATCCTCTGCTTGCATTAATTTTTTCTGTTAAACCTTTGCGAGAACCATTGTTGAAACCACAACCTGATACGTAATTATCTGCAAGTGATCCTTGTGGAAACCAGTAAAATGTACTAAAATAAACAGATTGGAAAACCTGCATATTTAGCAGATATAAGAGCCATGGTGGCAGCAGTGGTTAGAATGCAGTATTGCAGGCTAATTCTGCCGACTGCCAGCAGTTCGATTCTGACCGGCTCAGCCTTCCATTCTTCTAAGGTCAGTAAAATGAGGACCCAGATTGTTCGGGGCAATAGGCTGACTCTGTAAACTACTTAGAGAGGGCTGTAAAGCACTGTGAAGCGGTATATAAGTCTCAGTGATATTGTTATTTACGTACTTAGTTGTATGTCTACTTTTTCTCTAGCAACTCAAATGGTTTCCATGCCATCATTCCTGAAGAGCTAAGATTTGTCTCCATTTTGAACCCTTTCACAAGGCCCTGAAAGACATTGTTCTGTCAAAAGACCTGGGGATGCTAAAGCGATATTGGGCCCATCAAATGGCTGGTCTGAGATGCCAACAGATAATTTGATAATCCAGAAGATCTACAACTGTGCAGAAATGGATAATTTCACCCAAAAGTTAAAAGATAAGGAAGACTCAAAATATTTTACAGTTTAGGAAAACTGGTATAATTGGATAAAGGATAGAAACCTGTAAGTAAACAGATAGGCAAGAGAAAATATGAAGAGATCATGATAGGAGTATATGCCAGATATAGGAACTAAGTATTAAAACATTGTTGGACAAAAACACACCATCTAAGCAATTAGAAATATTTATGTTCTTACATTTATTGGTTATGTATAACTTTTTGGTTTCGTATTTTATGAAATGTTTTGTAGCATGTATATATTTTTTTAATGTTTAATAAAGTTTATTTTTAAAATTAAAAAAAAAAAGGCTGGTGTGATTGTTGTTACTGTGGATTTTTGTATTGGATTTTTGTATTGGATTTTATCATTGTAAACTGCCCAGAGTCACTGAGAGTGTATTGGATAGCCATTTAATTTTTCTTAAGTAAATAAATGTGCTGTGTGAAATCTTTACCATGTTTGACTAATATGTAACTATGATATATTCTTCCTTAAACGTCTGTATTCAAGGTTAAACATTCCAAATTCTACCACTTAGTTACAGACCACCCCGCCCATTATCCTTGTTACTTTCCTCGGAATCCATTTTAATTGGGCTTCTTTAACTAAAGCACTCAACATTTGGGTTGGTACAGTTCAAAGTAGAGAAAACTATTTCTTTCCAGTATTTGCAAACTAGACTTTTACCAATGCAACCTAAAAGCAGCACTTTCTCTGCAGCCCATCACACCGCATTGATCGAGTTTCATATTTGTCTAATACTTGAGTATTTTTTTGCCAATGCTGTAACTAAGCCAGGTAGCTTGCACCCAACAATTGTATTTGATTTCAATTTCCTAAGTAAAATTCAATTTACTAACCCCAAAGTAAATAAACATTGTACTTATTTCTGTTGAATTTCAGTGTGTTATTTTTAACCATTTTTTCCTAACCTATCAAAATCATTTTGAATTTTATTTGTTTCTACTAAGCTATTCTGCATGATCTAATCTCCCTTTCAAATTGCGAATGGAGGGGACCTTTCCAGCATCCTCCTTTCAATAAAAAGACAGAAAGGGAAGGTGTTGGAAAACATAAGGACCTGGGCCACAAAGATTGTTGTGAAGAAGATTTGTCCACCATACATCACTTTCCACATAAGAAAAAAAGAAATAGGATTGAAAATCATCAATAGGAAAGCTGCTTTGCATATCTTGGTCCATCGTTTTGTTATTATAATGCTAAGACACAACATGCAGGAATAAATTAAATGTTAAACATCAGATTGGAACAACCAAAGGAAGTTTAGATATATATATAGATATACCTGCAGCTGTGGGGGAAAAAGTCGATATAAAATTGTGGTGGGAGATCACATCCAAACCTTTCGCTGCCTTTTTGTGCTTCTGCTGGAAATTCTGTGAAAATCTTTTGTATTGTTTCTTTCACACAACTTCACCACAGCAGCTTCAACGGAGGCAGCTGAAAGGCCAGGGTTTCAGTTCAACCCATTTGAGCTACCTAAAAAGGGCGGCTTTAAAAAAAAAAGAAACCACCCAACAAAAACAAAAATAAAGGCAGAGATTTGCCCAGAATCGGGGTACAGCATTGTCCATAAAATGGCTATTATGTGGAACACAGCCTCTTGCCAGTGTTCCTTCTCTCTCCCCCTTTACTCTCTCTCCCCCTCCTCAAATGTTCCCTTTTCATAATTAATCTAAAGCATGGACCAATCTTGAAAAGACAATTGTAAACTTCCTTGTGCTGCTTCATGGCTTTAAGTGCCCACAAAAAAGGATTCCTTATGCTTTAATTTCTCTTTATTTTTCTGACTGTAAAGGCCCATGGGGTAAATGCCAGTCCCACAATCCTTCAGTTATACGGTTACTGTCAGCCTGTTCAATTGATGCTTCCTGTTCATTAAGCGTCCTTTCATCTCACAACAATATACGAGCTTTGCTGTGCTTCTTAGTCAACGCCCATCTCTTCAATAGCCCATGAATAGTATTAAATAGTGTTTATGCTAGCTATTGTTGCCTTTTGTGTGGTTTGTCTAATTCACAGAGAAAAGTCTGCTTTTGTGGCCTAAGACGGGCTATACGTCATGGCACACCATGCGCCTTCTGACGGGTTCCATTCCTGCTGAGTGATAACATTAGAGGCCTTGGCTCCTTTGGAACACAATCCGCCATTCTTAAGACCGTCAATGCAACTCACAGGCAAACTAGTTTACTCTTTATATTAAGAGGTTTAGGGAGATAAAGCCGGGTGTAAATACCTGCTCATGCAACAAATGAGGAAGGGGGGGATAGGACTGATTTGCAAAGTGTTTTGAAAAGCTCCCACGCTCTACAGATGCAGGAGAGAGTGGCGAGGGGGGGGGAGGACTCAAAAAAAACAAAACAAAACAGGAAGGGGAAAAATAGATTCCCTCCCCACCCATATCTCATTGAAAATATATTAGCTGGCCATTCAAATAAATGAGAGCAAGCCCCCCGTTTTCCTCCTCTCTTTTGTACAAATAAGGTTGCATTATTGCGGTCAGGTATTGTTCAAGATGACACTTAATACCAAAGTCACTGCTGCTTCCTTTCTGCATTGAAAATAGGCACAAAAGGGAGAGGAGATTGTATGGACGCTTATATTATCCTCTAGGTCAGGAGCCTTTGAGGTACAGGAACGATGCCAAGGCCTTTTGATGCGGGGAGATCATTAAGGCCTCAGTGTGTAACTGATCCTGGGCCGCCCTGGGCTCTGGCGGCATATAGTTGCCTCTCTTCACACACACCCCCTTTTTTTTTAAGCCTGACCTTTCTGTTCTGATTTAGCTCTGCTTTTCTCACCTTGCAAAAGATGGTCCATTGATTGTGTCGTAACAAAGTGTGTGATTCACAAATGTAAAAGCTGTTTTAGCAAGTCGCATACACCAGCCCCCATAGCAGAAATGTAAAACAACAACAACAAAAAATCAGCTTTAAAAGAAAGCATGCACACACACACACAATTGTCCAGTTAGCCAATCAAATATATAACATCTGGAATACTAGGCAAGCAAATAATAGTGAAAACACATACGCCATTATTATTCCAGGCAAATAATAGAGTGGACGTTTGAGAGAGCTGCAGATGGGTAGGGGTGAAGGAAATAGATATTTGGATTTCAAATTCTTTTAAATGTCTAAATTTTTAAATATAGCCAACAATGGTGAATGTCATCGACTTGCTTAGTGTCAAAATGTGTTTTAATTTATAGCATATTTCCATAGCAAGCATTCCTTATATTAAACTGCTCAAAACAATGAGGAAGCTTTGCTTGGCAAACTGTACAAGGCCACATAAATTATATTTAGCTGCTCAGATGTCAGTTGGTGGTAATTCTGAGGGAAATAAATAAGACTGACTGAATTGCAGTTAAAAATTTTCATACAGTATTTACTTGAAGGTAATTCCCATTAAGCCTTGTAGGATTTATTTCTAATAACCATATACAGAGACTGCGACTATGCTAATTTGGATAGAATTGGCAATTCTATACTAATTAGAGGTAGGTCACAGGAACTATATTTGTACTTCGCATCAAATGGTATACTAACCAGCAAAGTCTCCTCTTTAATTTAAAAAGGAACCATGTAAATGAGTAAAAATGGGATCTTATCTTTGCATGATATAGTAATTAATCAGTAAAAAATAACAAAGTTTGTAATATAACCAAATTGTGGATGATATTCTCTTCATTGTTGTGTACTAAAAATGAGAGCACTGATAGAGATTAATGGTTGTTCTTCAAGGCTTCACAAACATTTGACCACAAGAATTTTTCTGTCTGTCCCATAAGACAAATCCCACCTACCAGGGTGGATATTGGAGAAGTCTTTTCATAGGTGCTCTCAGCTACATTTTCTGACTCCCAGATTCTTAAAAGTCCCTCATAGACTTGGTTTGAGACTTTTCTTCATCAAGTTGGCAGTCCTTTTGGGAATTCATTCCAATTTTCTTCTGTTCTTTTTGAACTGTGTTGGTTGGTACTGGGCACAATATTCCAAGTAGAGACTGAACAGGGCAGAACAGAATAAAGTGGAAGAATTCATGATCTGCGCTCTCAATTCCTGGTAATATTTCCCAGGTCAGCATTTGTCTTCCCAACAAGTGTATCATACTCATGGCTCAGGTTTAATTTGAAAACCCACAAAGACATTCATATTGCTTTTACATACAATAATTACAAGGTAATTACAAGGTACAATAATTTATTTTCCCTTATTAAATTAGAGCCTATTTATTTCAAGCTTGTCTGGATCATTTTGACTCTTCCCTTTCTAAGGTGTTACTTAGTGCTCCCAAGTTCTTGATTTCTGCAAACTTGTTAAACATCCTCTCAACTCACTTAGTCAATCATTGATTTTAAAAAATATTCAACACCACAGGCAACATGATACAGCCCTTTGGCAATGTATTCAATAATTTAATTTATTTGATTTAGGCATTGCCTAATTTCAAATAATGCCATTAAGTTTCTGTCAAGCTGAAGTAGAAACATTTATGAGTGCTCTTTGGATGTTACACGATGGATTCAACTATATTTGAATCCCCCTGATAGCACCACCATCTAGCCCAGTGGTTTTCAAAGTATGATCTAGAGGTGCCTAGAGAATTCTGAAGACCCTTTATGGGGGTCTAGGAAGTCAAATAAATAATTATTTCAAAATTTATCCATTTTAATTTATAATACAGTAAATATCAATAAATATAACCCCACATAAATGAAAGTTCTTTGGGGTCCTCAACAATTTTTAAGAATGCAAAAGCATCTTGAGACCAAAATGCTTGAGAACCATTGAGCTAGCTCATATGTCATTATTTTATGAAGAAGAATATCATAACAGACATTTTCAAGCACTTTTATGAAATTCAGATACACGAGTTTATTTATACAGCATTCCCTTGATCTACTAAATGTTAGTAGATCAAGGGAATACTGTACTAAACTATTCACTCTTCCATCTTCATAATCATCATGAAATTATTATGGATTGTGTCCATTCTATGAAATACTATCGTCATCACAGACCTGATGACATGAAATTTGGTTTGATTTTTGAAAACTGTATTCACAGCCCCTGTAAACAGTTAACGGTAACTGGAAAAGAGTCCCATTCTTCTTTCATATAAAATAAACAAATTATTATTTTTAAGGTCCTCCTTATGGTCTGTATTTCCACATCTTGTCAAGAGTTGTGAAAGAGGTGAAGTGGGGATGTAGAAATTGAGAAGACTGTGATGTCAGGACATTAGTAAGCTCTACTGGGAGATTTTTGGGGGGAGGCAATGCATGTTTAGCATAATGTCTTATTTGTCCCAAAGGATGATAAAGAATGGACTGGACTTGTTGAAAGAGTTTGCTGATTTACAGGAGCTTCCTAGCTAGTTTGAAGAAATAGCACTTTCCTGTAATTTTTCAAAGCATTGTTCACTTTCAGGCTTTCCGTGTAGGTAATGATTGTTTCTGGAAACATTTCCTAGGCTCAGCATTTACTCCAAAGTGTGATCACTTGATAAGATTTTCCCTCCTACCATTAATATATTTCCCTCTTCTGTTTATATTCCAGAATTGATTTCCAATCTCTAACAGTTAAACAATAAAGAAACTTCAGTTTCCAACTCTGCAAATAAGGGAGACAATATATGCAACCTCCTCATTGATTGTCTTTTCTCTGTTTTTATAGATTCATCCTCCTTCCTGGCCAATCATTAAATATGAGACAAACCGATTTGTAGCCATTGATTACATGACATACTGCTCTGACATACTCAGTTTTTAATATCTGAGTTATTAATTATGTCATTAATGTAATTTGCAGCCTGAAAAGTAAATCATTTGGAAGCTGACTCGGTAGTATTAAGCATATCTCATACACAAACATTTTTTAAAGTAAAGTATGAGCTGCATGGAGAGATTACTAGATCATCTTATTAATCATTATAAATACAAATTGCTATTTTTCTTTTCTTGTTTATCCTGTAATCTTCAAATGAAGGTTATTTAAATACTTTATGATATATGACACCTAGTCATAAGCTTATCATACTAGTTTATTCTGGGTTAAGCCATTGGCTTCTTGGCAGCAATAGTGTGTCACCCCTAAATTGTATAATTTTTTTTTTGAAACAAATTTTATTAATTTTTTTAAAAAACAACCCATTAAACATTGAATACATAAAACCTCTTTCCATTTTAAATTTTACAAGACAGATAAAACATTATTTTATTTTATACAACATAATTCTAATATATCCCATTTCCACTTAAATATCTTTTGGCAGATTTCTCATTATTTCTCTTTACTCTTATTCAATTACGTTTCTTTTCTATATTTATCCATTTTATAATCATCATATTCATATTTCCCTCTGTTTTGTTTATAATTATCCTCATCTTTCTTTCCTCCAAGGTTTTATTAAATCTGAAACAAACATAAACACACAAAACACAAAAACATAAAACTTCTTTTTAGAAAGTAGCTTGGCCCCAGATTACCTCTCTTTATATGGACTTCAATTAAATTTATGCTCATCTTATATACCCTTTCCTAACTTATTTACCATTCTGTATCTTCATTATAACTTCTCCCCGCTTTCCACTCTTCTTAATTATATTTTATTTATTTCATTTTAATTTACATCATTATACTTGTATCTTTTGTCCATTCTTTTCCAATTACCCATTTATCTTATTCCCTATAGCAGAAAAAAAAAAAAAAGGATTTCTCCTGAAATCACTAATCGAAGTATGATGCCTTTCCATCGCTCCCCTAAATTAACATTTAAGGTAACACCTGGTTCCCCATCTGATTCTGCTTAGTACATTCTACCTACTAATTTTTAAAAGAAAAGGAAAATAGTAAATCTATAAAGTAATTAAATACATAATTAAACATTAAATCTTATAACATTCTATTATTATCTATTATCTATTTCAAAGTCAAATGCTGCCATAATAAATTTATACTAACAAAGTCAATTAAACTCTATACTTAAACTATATTTTAAACATTCCTTTTAATAATTTATTAAATCTTAAAATCTATCATTGTTAAACATTTAATATTTTAATCTTTACTCA
>BHEV01068778.1:0-26903 GCA_004319985.1 Emydocephalus ijimae | reverse complement strand
ACCTCCTGCTCAGGGTTGTCCTCTTTCACCCTGTCCTGGATTCTTTTGAGCATCCCGACATTTTTTCCTGTCAGATTTGGTGATCCATCTGTGANTTTTTCCTGTCAGATTTGGTGATCCATCTGTGAGCGAGCGTACTCCAAGGTAACTTGTGCCTCTGTATGACCGCTGACATGCTGTTAAATAAATCGACTCCCCGTGTTTTTCCTTTCAGGGATTCCATAGCCGAAAACACCTCCGTTATCTCAAAATTTTCATTAATCCCTCTGATAAAAATTAAAAGCTGAGCGGTGTCCTTTATGTAATTGCTTTTGTCCAGTGCCAAAGAATATAATGTAAATGACTCCGCTTTTTTGTTTAGCTTGCTAGTTAAGTGTTCGTCAATTACTTCAACACGGCGAGTCACTGACCTGCGTGATAAGCTAATTTTTTCAATTTGTTCTTGCTCTGGGGACATAAAATACTTGCTGTCTCTACTATGCACTCTTTAAGAAATTCCCCTTCGGAGAAAGGCTTGCTGGCTTTTGCTAGTTTGAATGCCAGTAAATAACTTGTCTTCGTGCTTGCTTCTTGGATGGAAGTTGCTCGGTTAAAGGTGCTTTGCTGAGCCTGCAAGCTAGCTACCAACCTATGAGCGGTAGCCATACGTTGTTGCATTGAAAGGTTGCTGGCGTAATTAGCATGCTTGGTGGAAAAGTGATGGCTGATGTTGTATTCTTTGAAAACCGCAATGGTTTCTTGGCAAATAAGACATACAGCCTTTGACGGACTTCAGTAAAAAAGTATTTAGGCGTCCATTCTTTGTTAAACACCCGGCACTCACTGTCGACTTTTCTTTTCTTTGACATTGCTGCAGATGGGTTCTGATCTGACCAATAGAAGAAGAGCGATAATTGAAAATGGCTCGAGCTCTGCAAAATCAAGTCACTGTGCCTAATGTACAGACATGATATTCTTCCTATTAAAAACACAACATGGATAGATAGATAGATGGATGGATGGATGGATAGATAGATAGATAGATAGATAGATAGATAGATAGATAGATAGACAGATTCTTCCCCTACGAATAAACGACTGTGTGTGTGTGTGTGTGTGTGTGTGTGTGTATGAATGTACCCCCTCAGCTTACACAAGTTGGCCACTTATAAGATAAGAAATAAATAAATGCCCACCCCCCAAAACATAACTCCTCCGGTGCCCACGGATAAACTGTGAACCACCAATTAGTAGCAGGGCTGACCCTCCCTCTTGAACCAACATCTAATTGGGGGGAGCAGACTGGCCTTCAGTCTCTTGCGAGAAACTGCTGGCTAACCCTGCAAACCGCTTGCCGAGGTGTGTGTGTGTGGGGGGGACTTTCGGCTGCCTTTCCCCCGCTCCAGCCACCAGTTGCTACTTGGGGCGCAGCTCTTAAAAGCCTGCTCCCAGCATCCGAGCAACTTCCCAGCAACTTTCGGCTTCCTTTTAACTCGCGGGTGCTTGCACCTCGCCCCGAGCCGCATGGCGGAGAGGAAGCCTGGAGTGCCGCCAGGTCACCTCCTCCAAGCAGCCCGCCCACCCACCCACCAGGCTTCCCCTCTGCCGCATGGCTTGGGGCCAGGCACAAGCACCCGTGAGTTAAAAGGAAGCCAAAAATTGCTGGGAAGTTGCTCGGGTTTCCGGGGCTTCCAGGGCTTTGCAAAGGCAAAGTTTGTAGGCTGGAGCATCTTCCCGCCGAGGAGTGGGAAGGGTTCCGCCCAGCGGGCGGGGTGGGCTGCTTGGAGCGGGCTGCCATGTGGCTTGGGGCCAGGCACGAGCGCCCGTGAGTTAAAAGGAAGCCAAAAGTTTCTGGGAAGTTGCTTGGATGCTGGGAGCAGGCTTTTAAAGTGCCACCCAAGCAAAGTTTAAGCAGCCCCCCCCCCGCCGGGTGGAACCCTTCCCACTCCTCGGCGGGAAGATGCTCCAGCCTACAAACTTTGCCTTTGCAAAGCCCTGGAAGCCCCGGAAAACCGAGCAACTTCCCAGCAACTTTTGGCTTCATTTTAACTCGTGGGCACTCACGCCTCACCCGAGCCGCATGGCAACCCGCTCCAAGCAGCCCGCCCTGCCTACCAGGTGGAACCCTTCCTGCTCCTCGGCGGGAAGATGCTCCAGCCAACAAACTTTGCCTTTGCAAAGCCCTGGAAGCCCCGAAAAACCGAGCAACTTCCCAGCAACTTCTAGCTTCAGTTTAACTCATGGGCGCTCACGCCTCGCCTGAGCCGCATGGCGGAGGGGAAGCCTGGAGCACCGCCGGGTCACCTCTTCCAAGCAGCCCACCTGCCCACCCACCCACTGGGCTTCCCCTCCACCGCGCGGCTCGGGGCCAGATGCGAGCGCTCGCGAGTTAAAACGAAGCCAAAAGTTGCTGCGAAGTTGCTCGGGTGTGGGAGCAGGCTTTTAAAGTGCTGCCCGAGCAGGACCGCCGAGCTGGGAAATGGGGCACCAAGGCAGGGTAAGGCTCCACCAGCAGTGGCCTAGCTTTAGGTCGCTCCAAGCAGCCCACCCCACCCACCGGGTGGAACCCTTCCCGCTCCTTGGCGGGAAGACGCTCCAGCCTGCAAGCTTTGCCTTTGCAAAGTTTAAGCCTGGAAGCCCCGGAAAAAAAAGGGCGATCGGCGGGGACTCACCTTCGGAGAGGTCGCACTCGAAGGTGATTTCAAACTCCCAGCCGAGGCCTGTGCAAATTTCTTTTCTTTCTTACCCCTGGATCGCTCCGCACTGTTTTGCAGCTTTGGGGGCCACGTGGCACAGGGCAATACGCCACGCCCAGCGATCTTTTTTCAGGGGTGGGCCAGATTGGACAGACCAATGGCAGCGATTTTTTTTCAGGGGCGGGCCGGATTGGACAGACCAATGGGCCGGATGTGGCCCGCGGGCCGTAGTTTGCCCACCCCTGGTCTAAACCCATGTGTGTACTTCCATAAAATAAATTAATCATTTTCTGAAACAGAAAAAAATAATGCACATAAGCATTAAGTAAAGTTAATGGACTTATTTATATTGTAATTCCTTATTGTTCTTGGTTTAATGCAGTTACAAATAAATTAAAAATTATCCTTCCTCTCTTCTTTCTGGGTGTTATGACTGGTTTTAGTTTAGAACAGTTTAGAAAACAATTTCTAAGAAAGAATTTCCATTGTCCTTTGTTTGATCCAAATGCTAAGAACAAAAGTGAAGGATATCTTACAATTTTTGCAAACTGTAAAGGAAAGCGAGAATCACAAATACATATTTTTGAAGGATTTATGCCTCATGCTAACTAGAAGAAAGTTTTTAACTTGTTTCTTCAGAGAACTATTCCAAAAGATAAATAGTAAAAATAATAAATAATAGAATAGAAAATGGGGAATTATATTTATTTGTTTGTCTGTATGCATATGCCTTCAAGTCAGTTTTGACTCTTGTCAACTGTCTTAGACTAATCCATAAAAAATTATTGGCAAGATTTTTGGAAGTGACTTGCCATTTCTTTTATCCTAGGGCTGAAAGAGTGTGGCACTTCGTGCCTAAGTGGGGGACTAGAACTCATAGTCTCCCAGTTTCCAGCTTGGTGCTTTAACCCTACCCCAAACTCACTATCTAAAATGGAGATCAGAAAAGCAGATAATAACATACAAAACTGTTAAAATATTTGCTAAAATTAAAAAAAAACATTTTGATGTTTATTATAGTGGCAAAAGAAGAGAACTTAACTCCTGAGCAAAGGAGCTCCACAATTTGAGATGGAGTTCCTAAGAAGACATTGTAGCCCTCTTCAGATGTTCACCGGGAAATAGTCCAAGAGGGTGAGGCAATGACAGCACAATAATTGACCCTTTGCTGTGTTTCCCACATGTACTGTGTCTCACACTCACAGCTTCAAATCTTGAGTATTAAAGGATTAAAAGATTGTTTCATCTTTACTTCTGTTCACTTGAATGTAAGTAGATATCTCTGGATTATGTCTCCTGCAATCTACTTTCAAAGTTTGCTGCTCAAATTAGGCAAGGTATGACAACGACTGATTGATGCAAACATATTGAGGCTGGCAGAGAACTGGGGCTAGCCTTCCACTTATTTAATTTGAATGTTGCTCTTCTTCCTTAGATAATAGTGGTAATAACATATCAGGAGTTGAGTAACACTTTCTCGCTAACAATGTTGTGAAAAAGCACAAGCTTTTGTGAGATGAATTCCACTTAATCAGGTATATAGAGTGGCTAGATGGACGTAAGATTTAAATTGGGGTGAGGTAATCCTACATCTGTTTAGTCACTTCGTGCACCTCAGAAGGGAGCTATAGCTCACAAGAGTTGATAGCATTTAAATAACATTTGTTCGAGACAAAAGTTGCTACCAGATTCATGATTTTGTGCCCCATAGACAAACATAGTTTGCATCCTATAGTGATATACTAAGCGACCAATAAACATTTCTGGTTAGTTAAAGCAATTAAATAATCAACAGTAACACTATTTTTCCAAAAAGACAAAAAATGCAATTATTAAAACAAAGATAATTTTAAAGAAGTCATCTGGAAGGCAAATGGGGAGCAGGCTTACCTTTGATAATGAGTTAAAAGAAAAGATGGTGGAAAATTGGCTGCACTTGTTTTTTTTTTTTTTTTTTTCCTGGAGAAAGTTGGAGCCTTGCCATTAAATAACCTTCAAGGTGCTTGTATTCAAACTCGCTGGTGGAAACAAGCAATTAATATGATGTGGCCCCAATAAATGATTTTGTCAGCTCATTTGTCAGATAAAAGGATGGCCTTCTAAGCAAGAATAGAGAAGCTAGAAAAAAGCCATGGATAATTTGTCTTGGGTTATGGATATAAAAAGTTATTTGTTCAATAAAGACCAATTCCATTTTTGAAATTCTGGGTCAGGTTAATACATAGTGAAAATTGTGATGGGAGCCCCAGCTTCTCTTTACTGGGGCATCACAAGAAACATCTCTGGTTGAAATTATAAAGTTGGAAATGAAGTTTCATGCCCAAGAGGTATGGTCTTATTTCCAGGTGTAAGCAGAATTAGTATGATTTTTTTTTCCCAAAAGTTCTCATGGGTCCTTTTTACAAGCGGGGTGGGGAATGAATTCAGCAGGCATTTCTACCAGCTGTGCTTCTCCACAAGAAGATGCTTTTATCCTTCTCATTTTCAGGCTTTGAAATGACTTACTTTTTCAGAAGGTATCAGTTCTGATAAATAGTTACAATAATAGGGCCTTGCAGCTAGACTCCCTGAGTGAATGAATTCCTGCCAGGGAAGGAAAAAAATGTGAGCAATTGGATTTAAAATCAATGAAGCCAATTTGGAGGACTTTCCAAACCAAAAGCACTTATTAGGGATAAGTGACTTCATTATTTCTGAAAAGTTTAAAAGTTAATGTTTTAAAGGCATTTTAGAGTTGAATCAAAAATAAGGTGTAAAATTACTATCCATGTGGTGCTTTAGGAAGCAGAGAAAAATTAATAGCAATTTATAGAATGCTTGATATTCTTTATTTTTTTTTCATTAGGTATACTTGTGTTTGCCTCCTGTGGTAGTTAACAACAGAACCATGGTCTTGTTGGTCATTACTGTGAAGGTTGCTTCTAGACTGAAGGAGACAGCAAACATGGATGGATCATTTAATTGAAGATTATGTTTGTGAAAATGCTGTGCACAGATTCTGTGATCACTTCTATTCCATAGTTTACCTAGCTAGAATCTATCCATCTACATCACTAGTGAGAGTTAGGTTCTCTCTATGGTTTTACATCCTCCACCCTGACAAAAATTGGATGACTTGACAGGGAACTTTTGAAAGAGATAAGAGACAAATTGCCTGACTATGTAGAGCTTTTAAGATGCTAACCAAATCTCGCACTCTACCCAGAAACATACTGGAGCCGGTGTGACTTGTGCAACAATGGATGTCACATGGGTGAACTTTGGTGCATCCAGTACTGCACATGCTGCTGGATTCTGGACCAGTAGAAGCTTCCAAATTTTTTCAAGCTCAGACTCATGTATAAAGCATTGCAACTGTAAAATTGGAAGTGACTAAGATCAATGAGCAGAGCCCTCTGACCCAGGAATGGAGACAACAGGTACATAAGAGATATTTTTTTGCAAAGGCCATCCTAGCCACATTTGTCACCTGCTCATTGAGCAGCACCTGTGAGTGCAAAATGTATTCAAAATTCAGTAGATCACATACATCCTCTACTTTTTCCATTTTTCTTTCTAACAACTACCAGTATATTGTAAGTATCTGTTCTGACCCAGCCTTCTCAAGTGGTGATGTTTACTCACGTGTAAAACAAACCCTTTTTTATAACAGGGCAGTCAGTCTTTTATTCACAGGGATAAACAATTAAAAGCAAATGTAATTAATCCCAACTAACCTGTGTTTATCCAAGAAATCCAAATTGCTTGTATACTCAAAATGAATGGTTTCTGGTATAATTGACAACTGGCCATTCCCAAACCCCTCCTGTTTATTTCCCTGCCCAGGACAGGCTGGCTACCATCTATGTCTTCTTTTCCCTGAAAGCCAGCTTATTGTTTTCTATTGCTCTCCTCTCCTTTTCTCTCTGTGCATACATGTATCTTGGATGGGCCTCATCTGTTCCTCCCCTTCACTCAGCTCAGGTCCCGAGGATGGCTGTCTCCACCTGGGGGAGGACAGAAGGTCCTACTCCACCTCTATCTCTCATGCTGTTTCCTTATCAGAGCCTTCTAAAGACTCTGAAGCTGGCCCAGGCTCTCCCTCCACCTTGTTTGACTCTGCAGCTATGTCTGCTGGCAGCTGACATGCCACAACAGTAGCGTATAATGGAAATTATTGTATAATGCCATGGAACAGTGACCTTATGGCATGTAATTGTGTGAATGGACATGGATAAAAGTTGGACTGTGTGAAACTAACTAAAGTCGGGTGTGTGTGTGTCAAGATATTTGTTCTGGAGATTTCAGTCTATGCAACATGTGGAAAAGTAAATAGAAGTAAAATATGGGTTTCATAAAAAAGATGGTCCTCTTAAATGGTTCCCATGCGACCTGGATGAGCCAATGCAGTGAAAAAGTACCAGGAAGGCTAAATGCATATGCAATGTTGAAATGTACCCGCAGATGATTGGAGTGCTTGATTCATACAATATTTATTTGTTACATTAATATCTTGCTTTTCTCCAGGAACTTAAAACGGCATATAGAGGACTTCTCCAATGCATGTAAAAACAATGTTACGAGGCAGAATCAGGGGTGGGATTCTCCCGGTTCAGACCAGTTCGGGCAAACCTCTAGCTCTGTCGATCAGCTGTTGAGCAAACCAGTACTCTCCAATTATTAAGTTGTCCCCCCCACCACCCTGCGCAGTACTTACCTATATCCTCCCCGTTGATTCTCATGGCAGAGCAGATTACCACGTCTCAGCTGTGTTACTCCCCAGAAGTAAATAGAAGGAAAGTAATTTTGAAAGCTGCCCATGCACGCAAAGCGCACAACTCTGAACCGGTTGTCAAACCAGCAATATCCCACCACTGGGCAGAATGAAATGAGTTGATCTTTCTTAAGGCCATGTTTTCAGATCAGTCAGTGTCTCCTGAGCCATGACACTGTCTCCTTCAGAATCTTTTTTCACAAAGTTCGGGGTTCATGTGTCAGAATAGTCATGGGATGTGGGCTTGCTGTGCATTTTCTAAGCAGTTGTAATCTGGTTTAAGCGGTCAGTCAAATATTGTAATTTTCTTCAGTGTTTGCTGGAATCCGATATATTTTCCACCTTGTGTTTATTTTGTTAGCTACTGATAGTGTTGGGGAGACTGATGGTTTGAAAGGATTGGAGGATCTGGAAGCAGGAGAATGAAAACCCGGAAACTTTGGTTGGTCCAAATTGTGGTAGAAAATGAATGAAAGTAAAAAGGGCATGCAAAACTATCTATGACCAGTGCAATGCTGATCCGCAAAGTATTCTATTTATTGGCTTTTTATGGCCAATGAATGAGGACTTAATTTGTTTTTAATTGAAGAAAAGCCAGAACATGAGACAAAGTGAGCCAAATTTGAGAATATAAATGTTGCAGTAGGAGAAGATAGCATCAACTCCTAGCTACCAGCCAACTCCTAGCCAACTCCTAGCCAGGTCTTGTGACATAACTGCATATCCATTTGTTTAATACACTGTGCACCAATCAATCATGTACATTGAACAAATGGCACACAAGCTTCAGATGTTAGGAAATGTCTCCATAGCTGGAAAGTGAAAGTTTTAATGGCCTAAAGAAACGTGGTTTTGAATACTGATAATGTCATTGAATTTTTTTAGGTTGTTAATTCTCACAATGCAATAAAGTGAATGTAAATCTTGAGAACAAATCATTGAAAGGAAAAAAAAGTAACCCACCAGGTAGCTTCCTTCTGTCTGAATCACATACACTTTAAATTTTAATAAGCATAAGTGAAGCCACATATCTGTTTCACAAAAATATTCTTTCTCTGATTCTTGACAGATGTTGTGTTTATCTTATCTTTTCCTTAGCATTTACATTACTGTTTTCCATGGGTGAAACAGCATGGAAAACATATTCATGTTTTCCAATGCAAGCTGCTAGGGAATACCTTTCTTTATATCAAAATATATCATAATGGATAAAAAACACAATATTTGTGGTTGCTGACCTTTATCAAAAAACACAGTTTTAATACTGCAAATGCTCCATTTACAAGTGTGGTGGAAACCTCAGGAATGTTAAAGAGTTTTACTTATAATGCTATTGGTTACATTAAAGAATCAGTGAAGTTTATCACACAGATTACTAATGTTACCTCAATTGAAGCTACTTTTCTTCAAAGAAAAAAAAAGGAAAGTTTGGTAAGTTGCTGCTTGCTCTACTGATAGATATATCAAAGGCATTCAAGCTTCAACTGCTCATTTCCTTTTGCAAATGCAAGTACAAATAAAATAGTTTGCTTCTTGGCTTCAAAGCATATTGGAGAACAATTTTGAATAAACTTGTTCTTTGAGAGCCGCTACATTATGCGAGGATATGCTGCACTTCCTCACAATAGGCATGCATTCCCATCTGGAATTAAATGCTGCAAGCATTTCAAGTGAAGCTATGAATGCACATGCCTGTGGATGAATTCACATTTATTTTAGATTGTTCATGGTCTAGTCTTCCTTTCCTAATAAAGGGAAGATCTCTGGGATATTCTTCTCTCTGCATACTCCATAGTTTTATTTACTTTCTCATTCTCCACCAAGTAGCACTGTGGGGAAAAATGTAAAACTACCGGAGCTTTTATTTAAATGCTGAGGGCTTATGGATCTCCACTCCTGTGGATCTGGGCAAGGTAGAGGATTTGCAACAAAGGTGATAGGGAAAAAATGTGGATACATCAGCAGGTGTTTTATTTTCACCTCCTCTTGAAGATTAGTATGAGGATAATTCCAGAAAATTACATATATTTAAATTAGGAGGAGCAAAAATTAAGCAAATTACCATTGAAATGCTGTATCCATATCCAGGTAAAAGCAAAACTTCTGATAGGATCAGTGTTGGGATTCAAAAATTTTTACTACCAGTTCTGTGCGTGTGGCTTGGTAGGAACAACTTGGTGGGCATGGTAGGGGAAAGATACTGTAAAATACCCATTTCCTGCTTACTCCTGGGGGAAAGTTACTGCAAAATCCCATTCCCTCCCCACCAACCTGCTTTCCAGCTCCGTTCTCCTGTGCAGGACAACCAAAGAAGACCCAGCCAGTCAGCTGGAACTCGGGAGGCAGAGAATAGATGGGGTGGGGCCAGTCAGAGGTGGTATTTGCTGGTTCTCTGAAGTACTCAAAATTTCTGCTACTGGTTTTCCAGAACTGGTCAGAACCTGCTGAATACCACCTGTGAACAGGATGTTCATAAATGGTGTGTGCTTTGCGATTTCCTGATCAGCAAATGAAAGTAAGAACCAGGGCAGTGAAATAGTAAACCTCTCTTCACAAGCCAATCTCACTTGCCTTTTTAGAAAAATGCAACCAAGCAGACCGCTGAAATGAAATATATATTACTGTATATTCTAATAGCAAACAGAGGGTTATTATTTAAAACAGCAACAGCTGGAAATCTGCACCAACTAGCAGGTCAAGTAGATTCCAGATGGCATGCCCAGAATCTGGGGAAAAATCAACTGTCTATGATGTGACCCTGGTTTAAAGCAAACAGCTTCTTAGTTTGATCCAAGACATTTTCTAAGCATTTGAAAGAATTTCATTTATTTTCACTAAATAGAAAAGTTTGTGTGCTTTTTGCTATTCTGCAGCTAAGTAGACCAAAGGGAAATCTAAAATCAGGACCTGTGATTTGTATTAGATATAATGGCTTTCTGTTCTTGGCAATTAATGCAAATATGACTTGTATTCCAGATGGGTCCTATTACATGAATAATTGCATCTAGGGAATTCTGAAGCAAAATCCAATGAATGGCGTATTTTGTTATTAACATTAAGGCTCATGCAAAGACCAAGACCAGTTTTTCAATGGAGGGAAGAGTATTTTCACTATATTTTTTGTCCCCAAATTCTGCATATGTATGCTTGATGTTATGGGGTTTCCAAAACATCCAGAAACTTATTAAAAGACTACAGGTACTTTCTGCATGATTATTGAAATGGCTTTTCACAAAATTTACTTTGATGGATATTAACTTGAGAGGTTGGAAGCAGAGTTTGCTGCTTTAATGATTCTCACACATCTGTCCACAGGTACAAATCACCTCAGTGTTTTTCATTGTGGTATATAATTTATTGATTGGATTGGATTTTAGCCTGTCACAATCAGTCAACTCTCAGCAGGTTACAATCAGTAATTTGTAATAAAAATGTCTGCAGTAAAATCAAAGCAAACAATCCAAAGCATATATATATATGCCATATGGCATTCAGCTTTGTTCGGGTATTTTCCCACGTCATAGTAGTGATGCTTTTAAAGTTGTAGCAACGTTTCAGCAGAATCTCATCTGCCATCATCAGGCTTCTGTATACTGTTCGTCTGTGAGTTAGACTTTTACAGTGGTTTCAGATTTAAATTTGGGGTAGCCTATTGCTGTGACAGAATGGTTTTTTTCTTCATCCTGATTGGTTGAGAGTCTTGGTCTGTGTTTATTGGTCTTGGAGTTTGCTGTGTTCTGCTTCTAATATCTTCTGTCTGGTTTTTTTGGCTCTTTTTGTATCTTGATTGGCTGGCAACATTGTGTTATTTTATTGGAGGCCTTTAGTGCAACTTTAAAAGCACCACTACTACTGGGAAAATACCCGAACAAAGCTGAATGCCATACATGTAAGTACCTGCGAAAACTTAAGAAAACATATATATATATAAAAAAAAAACACACACACACACACATATGTACATATATGTTATGTCTCACCTGGACAAACAAAGTAATAAGTCCAAACTTCCAACTGAAACACAAATAAGCAGGCAAGTCTGGTAACTACAGGGTTAACTTCCTTAATCCAAAAACATTCTTGGCAGTCTCATGCCAGCTGTCTGCCAAGTCTGATAAGGAAGCATAAATCACAAGCCGATGCCACACACAGGAAAAATGCAGAAGCTTCCATCCCAAATTAACAAGTTGTCCCGGACGAGAATCCAGAGCTAACTTTTATTCCCTGAGGGGTGTGTCAGTCTCTCATCTCAATCCCTGATTTGTCCTTTCCTTCTCCGTTGGATCTCATGCCTATGCCTGTGTCTTTGCCTCACATCAAACCAACATTCCTCAGTTTGATCCTCAGCCAGAGGCTCCACTACGCTCTCCTGATTATCTGCCAACACCTGAGGCACAACCAGGGAGGAAGGTCCTGGGGAGGAAGGCAATTCCAAATCCTCCAGCAAAGCAGGCTCAAACCTCAGAGACAAATCCTCCTCTTCCTCATGGCTCAAGTCTGTGTCTTCTAACAGAGCAGAGTCAAACCTCTGAGTCACAACACATATACATATGCATATGTTTTCTGAGGTTTTTGCGGGTATTTGTATGTGGATCTTTGGTTATTCGTGTTTTCTCCCATGTAAAATTGGAAGTATCTTGGCAACGTTCTGACAAAATCTCATTTGTCATCTTCAGGCTTGTGTCTTTGGCTTTGTGCTTCTCGGAGTAATGTGAGCTTGCAGCTGCTTCTTCCTTTTAACCGCTAATGGAGGTGTAACTTGATTGGGTGGGGGCTTGGCTGTGTTCTGATTGGCTGGGGGGGTGTTCTGTTCAGATGGGGGCTTGGTTGTGCTCAGGTTAGTCTTAGTTGTCGGGGATTTGAGCTGGTGAGATGTGATCCTCTTGTTTGGCTTCGCATTTGTGGTTGTGCCACATCTTCATGATGGCCGTCTGTTTTTGGAGGATCCTCCAAAAACACAACATTAAGACAGCATTCTGCACAAACAGAAAGATATCCACCATCCTAAGAAACCCTAAGGACAAAGTCGAATTAGAAAGCCAAGGAGTATACGAAATCCCATGCACCGCCTGTCCCACTGCATACATCGGACAAACCAACAGAAGAATATGTGCATGCATTGAAGAACACAATAACTCAATCAAAAAAGAAGAACTGACTTCTTCCCTAGTCCAACACCTCAAAGCCACAGGACATGAGATTGACTTTAAAAATACCAGAACTATCACCAGAACCGAACACTTCAACAACAGAATAATCAGAGAAGCCATAGAGATAGAAAAACGCCCACACAGCATGAATAAATGAGATGATATCTCCCGCCTACCAGCCATTTGGAAACCCACCCTCACTAACAAATGAGTACCTAACATGAAGAATGACACCAGACCCACACCCCTGAGAGCTACACAAGATGCAACCACCACACCTTCACGTAGAAAGCAGACTAACACCCACACAGATGATGAGACATGACCACGGACCAGAAGCCATACCGCAGCTGCATCACTACCGACTTCAAACCCCTCCGACCCATACATGAAGTGAACGGACGCCCACCATGAAGATGTGGCACGACCACAAACGCGAAGCCAAACAACAGGATCACAGCTCACCAGCTCAAATCCCCTGACAACTAAGACTAATCTGAGCACAACCAAGTCCCCACCTAAACAGAACACACCCCCAGCCAATCAGAACAAAGCCAAACCCCCTACCAATGAGAACACACCCCCACCCAATCAGAACAGAGCCAAGCCCCACCCAATCAAGTCACACCCCCACTAGCAGTTAAAAGGAAGAAGCAGCTGCAAGCTCACATTACTCCGAGAAGCACAAAGCCAGAGAAACAAGCCTGAAGATGACGAATGAGATTGTCGAAACGTTGCCAAGATACTTCCAATTTTACGTGGGAGAAAACCCGAATAACCAAAGATCCATATAGATATATAGATACATATAGATGGATGGATGGATGGATGGATGGATAGATAGATAGATAGATAGATAGATAGATAGATAGATAGATAGATAGATAGATAGATAGATAGAAAGATAGATAGATAGATAGATAGATAGATAGATATATAGATAGATAGATATAAAACCATCTCAAATTTACATGAATCTTGGATGCCCAACTATAGACAATACATTGTCAACCCTGAAGTTGGCTGAATGTGGCCATTTTTCTTTTGTAGCTTTTCTCTAGGGAGTTTCTTCTCACGGCTTCAGGGCTGATACAGTCTGGAGCGAAGGGGCCAGGGAGGGTGGGGGGTTGTAGAGATACCTGGGAGGTTGTAGCCAAAATAAAATTCCCCTGGGAATCAAGAACGTTGGCACAATGCTTGAAAGAAGGAGAGTGGGATCACCTAACAGCTGGACTACATGCTGATTGGATCATGTGATGGGTGAATAGGGGGGAAAGTGACAAAGTTTGACTTTTAATTGGATGTAAAAGCAGTAGGAATCTATGGATGGTTTTCCAAAAAATTGCCAATTTGTGTTCCTATAAAATGTTCTTTGAGGAATATGCCAGCATTGGAGTTCTTATTGAATGGGATGTATTACTTGGAAGTTTGACATACATGTTGTCCCCCTTGGTAAATGCATCTTTTTGTAATCAGCCAATTATGAGGAAAGGGATCCATTCTTGAGACCCCCTAGATTTTTGCATTTAGGGTATTTTCAGGAACCTTTTCCCTTAATTTTTGAATGTCTTCTCTTTATCATTCCTACATTGTGAAAGAGTGAAATGTTGACAGTTATCACAAGGATTTATGAAGATGAAAGGGAACACCCGTTTCTGGAAGCTAGAATAATCTATGCAATAAAATTTAACTATCTCTAGAAAAGATATGTATGTATGTATGTATGTATGTATGTATGTATGTATGTATGTATACCATACATATATATATGAGCTGAATACCACACACACACACACACACACACACATACACATATATATTCTTAAGTTTTCACGGGTACTTACATGTATGGTATTCAGCTTTGGGTATTTTCCCACGTCATTATAGTTGTGCTTTTAAAGTTGTAGCAACGTTTTGGCAGAATCTCATCTGCCATCATCAGGCTTCTGTATTGTGTTCGTCTGCACAACTATAATGATGTGGGGAAAATACCCAAACAAAGCTGAATACCATACATGTAAGTACCTGCAAAAACTTAAGAAAATATCCAAAACAAATACAACCCCCCCAAACACATCCTAGATCTGACCAACCACTGCCTCACCAACACATACTTCATCCACAATGGACAAAGATACAAACAGATAGAAGGAGCACCTATGGGATCACCCCTCTCATCCATCATCACTAACCTATACATGGAACACTTTGAAACCAACGCTCTAGACAAATCCGAACACAAACCCAAACTCTGGCTCAGATATGTAGATGACACTTTCATAATTTGGCCACATGGGTAAGAAAAACTGGACAACTTCCTCACATATCTTAACAACCTACACCCCAAAACAAGCCAACAACCAAATTCCCTTCCTGGATGTCCTAATTTACAAAAAACCCAATGGCTCCCTAGGACACACCATTTACCAGAAAAAACACACACCAACCGCTACCTAAATGCACAATCCCATCACCACCTGCATAGATCAACTCCGTAGCCAAGACCCTCATCTCCAGAACCAAACACCTAGCTGACCAAGACCATCTGAGAACAGAACTACACACCCTCACTGATGTATTAATTTCCAATGGATTCCAAAGAAACACTATCACCAATCTAATCCGAAAAGAGATACCCCCCAAAAACCAAGACATAGAACAAGACAACAGTATTGCACACCTCCCCTACATCAAAGGCACCACAGACAAAATCAGCAAAATTCTCCACAAACACAATATCAGGACAGCCTTCGGCACTGACCAAAAAATAGCCAACATCCTAAGAAACCCCAAAGACAAGATCCTGCTAGAAAACCAAGGAGTTTATGAAATACCATGGAACAATTGCCCAGCCACATACATTGGACAAACCAACAGGAGAATAAATGCACGCATTGCAGAACACAAAAACGCAGTCAGAAGAGAAGAAAATACTTCCTCTTCCAGCACCTTAAAGCCATAGGACATGAAATTAATTTCGAAGGAACCAAATTAATATCCAACACTGAATACTCCAGCAAGAGAATAATCAGGGAAGCCATCAAGATAGAGAAACACCCCCATAACATGAATAGATGGGACGATACCTCCCGTCTACCAGACATCTGGAAGCTAACCCTCACCAACAAATGATTCCCAGCCACGAAAACCAACACCAGACACAGAACAACACGGGACACCACCTCCAATCCCCCTCATCAGCCCCAGGCCCAAGCCCATCCTATAAACGAAGGACAACCACCATCCAGAAAACAGACCATGGCTACTTCGCCAGCTGTCACACACCCCGACCCCAAAAGCAAACAAAACATAAGTAGTACCTCTTATGTAGGGCAGGACTATGGAACAGCTGTCAGGACTATGGAACAGCTGTCCTGCCCTACATTAGAGGTACTACAGACAAAATCAGTAAGATACTACACAGGCATCACATCAAGACTGCCTTCAAAACAGTCAGAAAAATAGCAGCCATCCTTAGAAACCCCAAAGATAAAATTGACCTGGAAAAGCAAGGCATATATGAAGTCCCCTGTGCATCATGCCCTGCCACATACATTGGACAGACCAATAGAAGAATAAGTACCCGCCTGGATGTACACAAAAATGCAGTAAAAAAGCTGGAACACACTTCCTCACTAGTCCAACACATGAGAGCCACAGGTCATAGCATCAATTTCAATGGCACCAAAACCCAAGCCACTATAGAAAACCCCAGCCGCAGAATTATCAGAGAAGCCATAGAGATTGAAAAAAGACCTGAAAGCATGAATAGAAGAGATGATTCCACCAGACTGTCAATTATTTGGAAGCCTGCACTCACAAACAAAAAATTCTCCACACCACAAGCCAGGCAAACACCTGGGCACAAACAGATCCTCCCTGATACTTCCAGCTCAAACACACTCCAACCAGACACCCAGATGAAACCTAGCTTCCTAATAAATGATAGCCGTCCATTTACTAGGAGACAAGCTGCACTAAAAGCCTCCAATACAGGAACACAATGTTGCCAGCCAATCAAGACAAAAAAAAAAAAAGCCGCAAAACAGACAGAAGATATTAGAAACACCAATCAAGCAGAACACTGCAAACTCCAAGACCAATAAACACAGACCAAGATTCCCAACCAATCAGGATGAAGAAAAAACCATTCTGGCACAGCAGTAGGCTAGCTCCAAATTTAAAACTGAAATAACTGTAAAAGTCTGACTCACAGGCAAACACAATACAGAAGCCTGATGATGGCAGATGAGATTCTGACGAAACGTTGCTACAACTTTAAAAGCACAACTATTATGACGTGGGAAAATACCCGAACAAAGCTGAATACCATACATGTAATTACCCGCAAAAACTTAAGAAAACACACACATATAGTGTGTGTGCATAAAAATCCATGTTTATATTGAGTGTGTCAGAATTCTAGTTAAAACTGATTTTCAATTAATCCAATAAAAAGAAAAAAATAAAAATTCAATTCCTGGTCAAACTGAATACAAAGTTTCTAGAAATTTATCTTTGTTTCATTTTTTTAAAATAGCAAGTTTGAGCTATGAATTTCAGAGGCAATGAAGGAATATCTTTCAGTATGCCATTGATTTATATGGAGCATGTATTAAAATTAATAGAAATGTCTGCATCAGGTAGAGAGATACTATTACTTCATATATTTATATAGCTGTTTATATAGGACATCGTTTTTTTCTCTTTAAACCTTTATGAAATCCAATAGGAGAGCAGCAGAGGGAGCTGTAGGATAGTTGTTCTCCATATATTATTTGAGTTTCTGAAATTAATTTATGCAACAAATGCCTTTCAATGTCATGACTTGCAGACAAATACAGTGAGAATCCTTCCCCTTTTTAATTATACTTTTAAAAATTTTTTGAAAGCAATCACAAGGGATTATAATGTTCAACCATTTCTTCTGCACCTTTTTAATCTAACTTCTCCAGAACACGTTCCATCAGTATGGGAAGATTTCTGAATCTTACAATTAGTCTCTTTATATTCCCCCTGTGACCCAAGAGATACTTTTGAGATGACAACCAATATTCAGAAAATGGGATGAGGAAACAATTTAAATCAAAATTGAAATTTCCTGCTTGGTTTTGCTCATCTCTTCTCAAATGAAGAATTAAATCACAGTTTGTTTTATAATTAGAAATGCAGAAGTTGATCCTGCTTTCCCCCATTATTTTGAGTAAGAAAAAGTCATTCTGGAACACTAATCAAGAGTTAAAAGAGAGAGAGAGAGAAGGAAAAGTTAACAATACTTTTCTGCATTAGTTGAAGTATCTTCTCCATTCATTCAATCGGTGATGTGCCAAAATAATAGCAATGTGGATCAGTTTTATGTCCATTCACTAATGGCTGTGTGACATGTCTTGTCTTTGTATTTTTTTTTCCTTAACCAAAAAACCTGGTCCAGAATCATTTCTCTTGCTCAGCTGACTCCAGATCAATACTTTTTTGTATGAGGAAACAATGTGTACCTTTTCATATTTGAGCTAACTTTTATGGATTAGGGACTCATTCTGGAAAATTCAGAAGTAGTTTGACTTTCTGTTTTCTGAACTGGTAGCTTGACAATCACAATATAAGTTTTAATTCTTGTCAGCTAGCTGTATACATTTCAAAATGTATAGCTCGCCGATCTTTATATTCCTTAGCAATTTGTCCCCCAAATGTTGTAAATAGATAAGAATTGCATAAAAAGGTAGATTGTTGTAAAATGGCCATTAATTTTATAAGATCAGAAACCTAACCATTCTTTCTCAGAGCTATGAAGCTGGTTCTGTATATGCTGAATAATAGTGTATTATTTCCAGTTAAAAGAAATAGCAGTCATGATGGATGAATAATGTTGCATAATGGGAAGAACAGTCAAATTTGCAAATATGTAGACATTCAGGAAGCACTGTCTCTTTCATCATCTTCTATAAAAATGATTTTCTCTGTTCCGTAGAGTGTCTTTTAATATAAAGATCGGCGAGCTATGCTTTGTCCATCCCTGTCTTGGGTTGCTTGTCATGAATGATGTGATGCTTTCTCTAATATTTTTCTTGATTGACATCCTTACAAAATTGTGAAATAAGAATGCGTGAACGTGTTATCTCCGTTCTCTGCCCCTGCTCTCGGCCTTTTTTGGGGGCTTCTTTATTAGGTTTTTGAAATGATAAATATAGGGACTGAATAATCAAATACCCAGTAATCCAATATCCTGAGCTTCGCTGTATGCAGACATCAGAGAATATTCACGAGAACCAAATTATCATCCATTGGCAGATCCAGGAGCAGAGTAGCCACAAATTTCCTGGATCTGTTTTGTTCTGCTCTCCTCCGGGACTCTTCCATCGCATCAATTATTTCCAGTACTGCTGCGTTGCCTTGAAATATACACGCAGCCAAGCTTCTGTATTTTCTCTTCAATTTCAGTAAAGGGTTTTTTTTTGTCAGCACACCAGGCCTCTCAATCCAACTAGAGTTGTGATTTCCAAGCAAAAACCTGCTTGTATTTTCTTTCTCTCATGGTCCTGATGCCTTTGGAGGCCACATCTTATGACTATTTTTTTTGTCTCGGGGCAGACACAACATGAACTGAAAATGGGGAAAGACACAGTTTTGCTTCTTGTTGTGGACAATTTACTATTGTACAGTTTCACAAAGTGATCATCCACTGCAGTAGGGAAGGACCTAATCAATTGGTACCCTCAAAATGTCTAATGGATCCTGACGATTTTCAGAGATTGGCTGGGGAGTTACCCTAGGGCCTGATAGGAAGTTCAGCTATAGCTAAGCCCCTGATTAGCTACTGGAATAGGAGAGCCATTATGGCATTTTTCCAGATTGCCCAGAGCAGCTTCTCCCCTCTTGTAGATCCATTGTGGAAGCTTTGTTTTCCAAGGAACTTAGGGAGATGAAGGAGCAGAGGAGATGCTTTAGCGGTGGCTAAAGGAAGACCTGTTTTGAATATGCCACTCACTGGTAAGAGCTCACATTCGAGCCTATATATTGGCAATATGGGTAACAGGAATGAAATACTTTGAATCCCTTTGTGTCTGCTGAATGCCATCTAATAAATCTGGAAAAGGTTCATGGTGGACTAAAATGTCTCTGAAAAAGTGGACATGGCATCGTGGTGGTGACCAACGGCCAGAGAAAGTATTCTGGCTGGTGGAGCCTCTCCAGATAAAAGAGAGACCAAGAGATTGCCCACCT
This sequence comes from Emydocephalus ijimae, assembly GCA_004319985.1. NCBI lineage: Eukaryota > Metazoa > Chordata > Lepidosauria > Squamata > Elapidae > Emydocephalus > Emydocephalus ijimae. The sequence continues at coordinate 7,104 of BHEV01068778.1, read as the reverse complement.
TCACTCCTTGCGAGGAGACTGCAGGAATTGTGGCTGACTTATGAGTTTGAGCAGCCAGGAGACAAGGAAGAAATGGCATAACTGCACCCACAGCCCAATCTTTAAAGGACACTGGGTTCATTCAAAGCCTCATTTTCTTAACAACTTTTGGAAACAATACATTTAAAGAGAGACCTTTAGATCATCAGGAAGAAAAGAAAAGTCACTGGATAAGTCAGATTTTATTCCAGCTCACAGGGGAAAAAAGGAAAAGAATGCTTTTTAGAATTCAGAATTAACAGCAAAAAGCTGTTTTGACCTAAGAAAGTAATAATAATAATAATAATAATAATAATAATAATAATAATAATAATAATAATAATAATAATAATAATAATAATAATAATAAGTAGTAGTAGTAGTATTAGTATTAGTATTATTAGTATTAGTATTAGTATTTATTTGCAGTCACAGACTAAAACACAAGTACAACAAACGAAGAACATGGGAAAATTAATCATGAATAATTGGTCATCAAAAACTTGACTAAGGGGAATTACAGCATTCTCCTCTGATGGTTACAGCTCTTAAAAAATATTGGAAACCAAAGAAGTGATATATGAGGAGCCATCCCCCAGACAATACAAGAACAAATGATTAACATTGGGTCTAGAAGGGTCTGTTTCAAGAAGAGACCGTAACTTAGATCTGCCTGCGTTATACATAGGGCAATATAAAAGGACATGCTCCACAGTTTCAACCACAGCTCTGTCACAGGGGCATAGCTGCTCGTTAATCGGGAGCCTCTTAAATCGCCCATCCAGTAGTGCTGAGGGCAAAACAAAGCGAGCTAGGGAGAAAGCTCTTCTATACTTGGGAATGGTTAGAGTGTAAAAATAGGAAGCCATCCTCAGTCCATAATTATTAAATTGGCTGAAGATCAGAGGGGAGCAAGTTTTGTTAGCTCTGGCTCGTAGATATTGCAATTCAATGTCCACAAGCCATTGGACTATCCTAAATTGGGCGTCACTAAGGTCATAATCTCCCAGGGCATCCCCCATAAAACCTAGCAGGTGTAATTTCTTCATCAGCTCCCTCTCCCAATAAGAAATAGAGTCAGCAAACACCAGGGAGAGGGAGCTACCAGGAACTGCCAGAAAGAGCACCCGAAACTACCATTTAAAGGTGTTAATCCATGCCATACATTCAGCTGATTGAGTGCCCAGTTCCAGGTACATCAGAGCAAAACCAACACAAGGAGGAAGACCCAGAAGTTTTCTAAAAAAGACAGCCTGGGTTGTTTCAATACAATCCTTGAAGCCCCATATCTATATGGGAATTCTGTAAAGAGTTTGAGCCAAAGTTTTGGCTTTGTAAATACACAGAGCAGAAGGAATAAACTGGCCTCCTTGGGTACAAAAAAATCTTAAAATCTGCTGGTGACCACAGGAGGCCGAATTCAGCACCTGGGTTCGATGCCTAGTCAAAGCACTGGTGTTCTGAAATTGAATACCTAAATACTTAAAATGGAAAACCTGCTTAACAGCATTACCATTGATAGCCCAGTTATACAATTTCCAGGCTCTAGAGAACACCAATACTTTGGATTTGTCGTAATTAATAGACAAGTGGTTCTCAGCACAGTAGGACCCGAATGCAGAAAGTAATCTTTTCAGACCTGGCCTTGACAATAAAAGGAGGGCCACATCGTCAGCAAAAAGGAGAAGCGGGATCTTCGTAGTTGACAACTTTCGGGCTTGCGACTCAATACGTCCAATGTGAAAGGCCAAGTCAGATAAGAATAAATTAAACAAAATAGGAGCCAGAACACAACCCTGCCTTACTCCGTTCTTCATCGGGATAGGATTTGAAAGTTCTCCCTGTAGACCACACCTGACCTGATTCGAGCTCTGGTTGTAATGAGGATCTAATTAGGAACAGAAGACGTCTATCAATAGAACTTTTGAGCAGTTTTGACCACAACAGTCCCCTTGGGACTGAGTCAAACACTGACTTTAGGTCGATAAAAGCAGTAAAAAGTTTGCCATCTGGTATGGTAGTATATTTATTGACCAGGTGCGCTGAGACAAAGCAGTGGTCCAGTGTGGCACAGCCTGCTTTAAACCCAATCTGTTCAGCACCAATAATATTGGACTCCTCAACCCGTGAGGAGTCTACATTGGAGATATTTAGCATACAGTTTCCCAATGATGGAGAGCAGGCTTATGGGGTGATAGTCGGTTGGATTGTTTCTATTTCCTTGTTTAAAAACTGGAACAATAATTGCTAAGATCCAGGAGGTAGGGATCCTGCCAGAGGTATTGATATATGTGAAGAGTCTTGCTAAGAGAGGAATCCACCACTCGGGATTGGATTTTAGCAGATCAGGAGGTATAGCATCAGAGCCATAGGCTTTGTCTGACTTGAGTTCGGAGATAAGCTCGGTAATCTCAGCATGAGTCATGGGTTGCCAGTCAGGAACTGTAGGAGGCAGCTGTGGCCCAAGCATGGTTGAACTTGTTGATGCCTGGAAAATTGCCAAGAAATGGTTTCCCCAATCTCTGTTGGAAATATAGCAGAGAGGGAGTACTTGATGACCGGGCAAGGAGCTGGCAACAATTTGCCAAAATAATTGAATGTTCTTCTGATGGATGGAGAGAAGAAGTAGATCCCACTTCTGTCTCTCTTTAGCTTTCTTTTTCTTAGCAATTAGTCCTTTATACTCCCGCTTCAAGTGATCGTAGTCCTCTGGTGGGCATTTATCCCCTCGATTACGATAGAGCAGGTAAACCCAATTAATCTGGTTCCTGAGCATCAGACACTCTGTCAAACCAAGAATTACTTCTTGAATGATATGGATCACTCGGCCTATGGACGGCTCCTAGCTCCCTTTGAACACAATTAATTAGTGATTCAAAGGTTGAGATTGTCCCTGGGCAATTGTTAGGGCCTGATTGTATAGACTGAGACACTCCGGAGATGATAAAAAGGAGTGGAACTTTCTTTCAGTATTAGAAGACCATTTGATCCTCCTTGTATAGGGATCTAATATCTGGGGACCACTGGGGAGATGTATATTTGAGGAAAGCCCAATGATTGTAACCAGGGGGTAGTGGTCTCTTTCTGTAAGGCAGTCCACATAAAAAGCACGGACTGCCTTTCTAAGAAGCTGGGATACCAGCACAAAATCAATAACACTACTTCCATGTGAGGAACTAAAAGTAAACTAGGGTAGTAAGCTAGATCACCTAGGGTACTCCCATTAAGAATTATCTTATTGTATTGGGCTGCTAGAAGGGCTAACACTAACAGTTTGCTGCGTCCTCTCTTAATTAGGAGTGCCATAGCTAAAGAGCCACAGGGGGGCAGCTCCACTGTCTCCACTTTCAAAGCAGAAGAAACCAAGCAAGCTAGACCACCCTTAGGCCTTCCTGTCATAGATTTTCTGGTGGTGGCCAAGGAAATGACTGTAAACTCTGTAAGGGATATCTTATTGCATGCCCAGGTGTCCTGAAGCAGGACCACATCAAATAAGTGAATATAGTTGGTGAATTCTGTGGTACCACACCTTCTCCCCCAACCTGCTATGTTCCATGAAAGGCACTTAAATGTGCAGGGGTTTTTTTTTGGCCAGATTTAATAGTCATTCTGTGTGATTAATTTTTCCCAGAGAACACTTCGGATACGAAAAGATACACCCATTGTTAAGTGGCAGGGTCATCCTCTTAGGAGGCAAAGGCAGGGAAGGAGTGGGGGAGGGGAGCCTTGTTCATGGGGCTGTAGGGCTCTAAGCACACTCCAGTTTGTACTTGTGGCATTAATTGGTTGCTTAGCTGGCAAGTATTCAGCAGCATCAACAGATGGAGTTTGAAGTAGCCCTGGATCTTCAAATTTATGAATTAGACATTCTGGAGAGAGCGCCAAGGGAGCTTTCGTTGGTAAAAATCAGTATAGACTCTCTGGAGTCCAAGGGAATCCTTATCAGGTGGTGAAAGACTCCAGAGCTTGGATTTAACTGCATCCAGACACTTTATGATTTGGGCTTTGGTTGTGGAAGTGCACAAAAGGAGTCGAAGAGCTGTGTCTCCTCCTGGTTCCAGAAATTGTCTTGACATAAATCAGTCTCATAAATAGATGGAATCCCAGAGGCACTGACCTGGGGCTTATTTACTAAGGAACCATGGGTGCCCTGGGCTGGTATCACTTCCTTTGGGTCTATTTCTTCCCAGCTGATCAAGTCAAGGGAAGCTTCCTGGTAAGATGTTACTCGCTGGGGGGGGGTGTTGATTTGACCAGTTGTAGGAGGAACAGTCAGGCTATCATCTGAGAGGACGCCAACTGGAGGTTTTGCAGGAATAAGTGTATAATTAGTATGTGATGTAGTATCCGAGATGGCATTCAAGGTTGGCACATTAATATGTGCTGCTGAGGATCGTTTGAGGGCAATAAATCTCCTGCCACTCACAAATTGTTGATTACTCAAGAGTGGCTTAATCGACATATCTTTGAAGACTCTTCTTGGCAGAATGCCAAAGGATCTTAACAGGGATCCTCTTCTGAAAAATAGTTTTGGGGTGTTAGAGTTGTCAAAACTAAGTGGCACTCTAGTGCAGTGTTCAAGAGAGGGTAAAAGTTCAACCTTCAAATCATCAGCTTTTAGCCCCAATAACTGAAATATATGGCCCCTCACCAGCTGTGTTGAACCCCAGTGACGTAAGTTGCCATTAATGGGGTTAATGATGAGGGGCACCTGTTTTGACTGTAAGACCAGGTGACTGTTTGCGTCAAAAGATGTAAAGTTCAAACTATCAGTAGGATTACATTGGCCAGTGCTTTTGCTGAGGCTTGGGAGAACCCTGCCGCTGCATCAGGCTGCTGAGCGGTCAGCCCAGGCCACTCATTGGTAGTCCAGAAAACTAGTTTAAAGTACCTGTTATTTTATCAAGCTGGAGCTGAATGCTCGCTGTAGTTTCTGCGACCAAGAAACATTGCCGAGCCAAAAGTTCTGCAAGGGTGGGCTCATTTAAGGGTTAGTTGGGGGGCGTAGTTTTAGATGAGCCTTTGTTCTCAACTCGGGGGGGTGATGCCCCCAACCATCAGAAGATCGTGACAACTGGCAGCAGCCAGACAAAAGGGAGCAGGAGCTTTCAAACCGAGAGGCCGAGATAAAACAAAGTCCTCAATCTTGGATTGCTTCAGAGAAGGTTGAGGAACCAGGTCAATGAGAGATCTGCTCCTTTTCCTTGTCTTCATTATATTAAGTAGCACAATAAAGGAGGAGCTGTGTAAAATAGCATAGAGTCTAGTCACTGAAACAAGTCCTTAATCCAGAGGAAAAGGAATCCGGAATTGAGAAAAAACGAGTCCTAATACAAACAGTGGCAAAGTTCCTCACAAGTATACCAAGGATCCTGCCCCCCCCCCGACAGATCAGGGAACATGAGTAAATAAAAATGATAATATAATAAAAATAGTGGATAAAAATAGAATAAATTAGATAAGAGAAATCACATCAAAGCTAGGCATTGCTAGACTTCCAGCTAAAGAAGGAAGATGTGTAAAACAACAACAAAGAAGAAGCAGCAAGGCCCTCCTATAGCTGAGGCCCAGCTCGGGCTTTTTTAATATATAAATTCAGCTAAACCATAGCTGAAATATAACTAAAAGTGGATTAGTGATCACACAGCAAAAATTTCAAAAATGTAAAGGGTTTAAAAATAAATAAAAATTTGAAGACTTAAGATATGATAGCAAAATAGCCTTAAAAGCAGGTAATAATTAGAATAGGCTAATTTAATCTTAGTTAAGCAGAGAGCCTACTTGCCTGCTGCTCTCCAGGGAAGCTTCCTTCCAGATGGTGCCTCTTGAATTGTGCATGTAAGAATCTCTTTCCTTTTCTCTCCTGAAAAAGTTTGAATGTGGTCGAAGAAAGTTCTTTGCAGTTTGTTTTCAGTGGCAACTTGATATCTGTGTTGGTTAGTTTGAAGAAACAGTTGCTTGCACTACGGCTGAGGATGAATCAGCAAAGGAAGAAAAAGACCAAAAGAGCGCCGAGGAAGACAGGCTCCTAATAACTCTGGAATGCCCCAAATACCGTTTCTCCTGATTGAAATGTCAGGGCATCCTTGGCTCCTTGCACTAAATCTCGTAGCATAGCCCTATTGTCCGACCTAAGAAAGTTATAACCAGACAAAGGGGATGGTTTGCATTTAAAGAAGTAACAATTTGACAAAAATATTTTATATATTTCTTGGAAACAATTAGCTGAACACATGATAACTTCATTTTTAGTATCGAAGTTAAAATACAACTGATGGGTTTTTACAGAAGAAAGTGATGAATGTACTATGGCACAGACCAGGCAATTGTGTGATCAGAGTTACAGAGTGCCTGATTGGACTAAAGCCTTAAGGACACAGAAAAGGCAAAACAGAAAGAAAGAAAAGGCAGTCTTTAATTGTCATTTCTACAACTTTTGCTTTTGGACTGCAAAGTAGATGGGAACTATTTTGGAGTTCTAATGACTTGGCTTCCACTAGTCATACAATGGCGATACTGCCAATGGATATTTCAGGTCATAATCTAGTGATTAGCATTTGAAAGGACCTTCAGATAGATCCTTCAGATGGAGGTTGATGAAACTTTCGTACAAAAAGAAATAACCATAGGTGTTGTGTATACAATAAATGCAATAAAGGTCCAAGCTTGGGGTAAAGTGCAGGGTTCTGGCCCTGCACTTCTGATTGGTTATCAGGCAGCTTGACCAGGATTGGTCAGCTATAACAAACCTAACTGGTCTTTAACTAAGGGTTTTCATTGGTTATTAGAAATAGTGTTTCTAGTTGATTATTGGTCAAATCATGAATAAGGTGCCTATATACAGCAAAGAGAACCGTTATGGCTTGCTTGCACGATGTAAATAAAGAGTTGAAGTTCACTGTTCCCAGCTGTCTCCAATTATTATGACTCATGCGCAATACATAATACTGGCTATGAGGATGGGATTTGGAGACGCTTGAGCTGAAGAACCTAGAAACAAACACTGAGCACGTGGAAGACGACGCCAATAACGGAAACCATGTCCGGCGACATCGTACCACCCGCTCCGTTCGACCCAAGTCAGGA
>BHEV01068775.1:0-16901 GCA_004319985.1 Emydocephalus ijimae | reverse complement strand
AAAAGAGAATTTTTATGCTTTTATGTTTTGTGTTTATGTGTATTTATGTATTGTGTGTTTTGAAAATAAAACTTATATTAAAAAAAAGAAAACTGTTAAGATACACTATCATCAATTATAGAGCCTAAGCTAAATAAACCAATAAAATTAAAGTTTAAGGTGGGACAGGAAGTAGGAATTAGAAAGCAAACAAAAACAGAGATAAAATAGTTTTTTTTGCAAATAAATCTTTATTTTGTAATTTTTCCTCACAACCCTCCCCTTTGCATGGAACCCTTTTCTCTCCCAGCCTCGGTACCACCACACAAAGAGAACTCACCACAATCTCTTTGATCCTCAATACAGAGAACCAAAAGCCTTCTCCTTTCTAGCTTAGTGCCTGTCCTCACAACCATTGGATCTACACTCACCATGTCTGTTTTTTATGGTAAGGAAAAAAGTAAACCAATGAAACAACAACATACCCAAGTGATTCCCAAGAGCCACTGGAAAGCAACAGATAATGACTATATACCTTCAGTTCAGAAAAAGAGGAAAAATCCCAGGAGCCTAGATTAAGAAGGATGTTCCTGACAATGGGAATCACCTGCTCCCCAGCTAGACGCAAAGCAAAACATTTATCTTTGCTGTTTCCTTTGAACTTGTAAATATCTTTCTGAGACACCCATAACTGTGTGAGAATATTGAAGACTTCTGATTGGCACAGCCTTTATAGGTGAAGCAGTAGCACTTAAGACGCTTCACGGCACTTTACAGCCCTCTCTAAGCAGTTTACAGAGTCAGCCTATTGCCCTCAACAATCTGTGTCCTCATTTTACCCACCTTGGAAGGATGGAAGGCTCAGTCAACCTTGAGCTTGGTGAGACCCTTTGGATTACTGAGATAGAAAAAAGCTTGGTCAGAACAAGTGGGAATAAATTTCTGGGTCACAGGAATGTGAACTCAGCTCTGGTATTGAAAACAAATTCCTTGGCTAACTAATCATGTTCCTTAATTCCAAAAATATACTGACTCTTGGTCTTGAGCCACCATTTCAGCCTTGGTTCTGGTTAGAGGATTTGGGTTTCTAGTTAAAAAAATAAAATAAGGATCTTGCAAGTTTATCCACCTCTGGCTTTACAGAAGAGATGTGGTTAAAGGGAAACATAAAAGGGAGCGTTTCATTTTTCTAGCTTCACTGAAACATGTTCCAAGGTTGTACATTGTGCCACAAATGTTGCTGCAACTAAAAAGGACAAATTGCAGGAGAGCTCAAAGATGACCCACCATGGAATTTTCAACCATACATCTCCCATGCAAGAAATCACAGTGTTCCCAACCTTATAATCATGGAATTCAGCTTGATGAGGCTTTAGTTGTCCAGGCACACTCTCATACAGACAGCTCGCTATACAAAGTTGGTGACCACCCACTTTAGCTATGTGGTTAAAAACTAGTTACGAATTTAAGCTAAAAGCAACCCAGAGACCAAGTATAGCCCAGAATTGCCACTAGGGGGAGGAAAGAGGTCTGGCCAGTGCTTGGCCTGATCCAAAGCAGTGATCAGAAGCCAGAATTCACAGGATGGCTTTAGTTTAAGAGACCAGGCCTCCACTACTGAACCATGACAAGAAGTAGCACACAGAAGGATTAACTAAGCAGATCCAAAAGTCGAATCATTCATCACTACAGAGAACTAAGTAACATTCCCAAATTTTCTGGAATATTGTGAATAACCCTCCTTTAGGGCCAAGAATTAGACTTTGGAATGATGGAGTGCTGAGGCCAGAGTGGGTGGGATCTAATATTAAGCACTTCACCTGATGGGTCAGTGGTGGGATTTTCTACTTACTTTCCTTAATGTGCCAATTCTACTTCGCTCCCAAAATTGTTGTAAAAGCCTAACATTGTGGTTCAATTGCCTCAGCGCAATCTTAGGGCTTCTGATGGGAAAAAAGGTGCGGGGGAAGGGGAGGGAGAAACCAGGGCTACATGTATCCCATAAATTGGCCACACTGCAATAAAGATGATTAGGTCAGGTTTCTCCAAAACTGTTCCCATTGGTCATTTTGGCCTTTCTTCATTCTTTTTTATTACTCCTTTGCATAATATGTGATTAACTGGACTGTGGTTTACTTCATTAACCTATTTTTAGCCTCTGTATAATATGTTAAGCTGAAATGTGGCTGTCTGGCCTAGTCTGAATCTAGCAGTAAAATGTCAGCTCTCAGGAAAGTGAAATTATATACAGTACTGCATCTCTGATGGATGGCTGTATTTACACTTCTCTTCTGAAAGAGAAAACAATGTGTCTCTGCCCAGCATGAGCCATGCTGAGCCATGCAACATATATGCTGAGCCATGCAACATATATTTCTTAATCTTGGCAAATCCAGTGGGTTGTATCTAGACTTTTTGGCTGTGGAAATTAAGACCTGCTGATTTCTTCAGGGTAAAAGGTTCCCCTCACACATACATGCTAATCGTTTCTGGCTCAAGGTGGTGGTGCTTGTCTCCGTTACAAAGCCAAAGAGCCAGCGCTGCCTGAAGACGTCTCTGTGGTCATGTAGCTGGCATGACTAAATGCCAAAGGTGTATGGAACACTGTTACCTTCCCACCAAAGTGGTCCCTATTTTTCTACTTGCATTTTTACCTGCTTTCGAACTGCTAGGTTGGCGGACGCTGAGACAAGTAATGGGAAATCACTCCGTTACACGGTGCTAGGGATTTGAACCATCGAATTGCCGACCTTTCTGATCGACAAGCTCAGTGTCTTAGCCTCTGAGCCACCGTGTCCCTTTTCTTCAGGGAGAAAAAAGCAAACAATGATTGTCTCTTTACTTTCAAAGTGCTCATATTCCACCAATGTAGTCTTTACTGAGCCCGTAATATGTTTCAGCAAAGTCAGTTTATTTATCTAAATGGAAACCGATACACAAGAAGAACAAACAGGTGCATCTAACGAAAGCAAGGGAGTAGTAGCAACCTGAAGCATGACCCACTAGCATGACTTTGTTACATGGGGTAGTGCAAACGTACTGTATAAGCAAGACTTTTATAAACGGCTACCCTGACAGCAAAAAGCAAAGCCAATCCTGGTGACTTCATGGAAACATCTATGTAGTTTTTCTTGGAAGCAGTACAGAGAGAATTTGCTCGAGCTGCTTTCCAGAACTCCCCTCATGTCTGCAGCATTAGTATTTCCTGGTGGTTCCTCCCTCCAAATACTCATCAGGTGCAGTGCTGCTGGGGCTTTTTTGGGGACTGCTGAGATTAGCTAGTTGTTGCTCTCCAGCCTAGAGCAAAACAAGTAGAAAATGGGGTGTTAATAATGCTTCTTTTGGTCTGCTAGGAAGTGAGCAAGCCCAAATGTGGCCAATTACTTCCTTAGCCAGCATCTGCAGGCTTGAGGAATTATGGAGCCTGCAGTCTAAAAAAAAAAAACATTTGGAAAGTGTTAGGAATGTAAGTCACAGTTGGGTTGGAAATATATAAACCAGGATAGACATTTTAATACTGTCTCTTTAAGGGAATGCTAAAATTGTAATTGGGTGTGGTTCCTCAACTGGCCATAAGATGGAGCTAGAAACCTGGGTTGTTAGTTCTGTCCTGTTGTTGAGAATGTTGCTAGTTGGTTGATGTTAGCTGTTTTTGGTTCCTGCATTTCCCCGTAGACTGTTGCTGATCATCGTTATTCTTGGATGGATGTGAGTCTATTACTAAACTGTTTATTATACTGGACTTTGATATTTGGATTATCCCTGGACTGAATACTGACTGCTTTAACCATGTATGACTTGGACTGCTTGTTAGACTTTGCTTAACCGTTTACTGGAAGTAAAAACCTACATTTTACTATACAGTGTATCTGTGTGCTGGTTGTGTGTTATTCCTCACCACTCTCACTATATCTCCCTATGTGCACTCATTCTCCTAACGGGGAATTACCTCAACAGAAAGTTACAGGGTGTGCCCATTTCTGGCAAGGGTCTTGTCTCCAAGTTTCAGACAAAAGGCACCTGTGGGTGGCTTTATTTATTTATAACATTTATTGGTATCTCACCATCAGGTAACTAAGTTACTGTAAGTCATAAAACTATGTATCTACATTAACACATAAAATAAATGCTTCTTGGATATTCTGCAAGTAAACCAAGGGTTTTACAGCAGGCTTCACACAGACATGATCAACACATGGCAGATCAGATATTGAGTTTCTGCAGTTTCATTTAAGGCAGAAGGGCCAGTTCATATGACCTAATCCTATTCCATGCAAAAAAAAAAACAACCCATCCAAAGATTCAAAGAACTAATAGGGAAAGGAGAAGACCACAGCCTTTTCCTGGTATGCTTGTTTTCTATGAGTAGTTTATTTCTTTTCTGAAATTGGAATTTAACAGAATCCAATATAAAGCAGCCTAACCTTAACCAGGGAAAACAAGGAACTTGGCCTTCTTTCCAGGCATCAGAAGAAGGATATTCTAGGTATTTCCCACTTCTGGTATACCCTTTGGATCCTATTCAGAGAACATATGAATCATAGTGGTTTTCACCAGCAAATTCAAAACAGGTTGTATTTCAAAATCAAGGCACGGTAGAAAATCAACTCCGGAGTTGTGCCTATATCACAGATACAAAAGCATAGGTCATGGTTAAGAGATCACAATGGTCGAACCTAAAATCAAACCAATTATCCCATATCTTTACGGATACCATCACCTCCTTGGCTGTTGGGAATTCTACATATATGTGTATATGTATGTTTAAAGTGTGGAAAATACACAAAGCAAGCTTTCAGCCCAGCCTTTTCTCTTTGGCACATACTAGTTGTGCCAGACTACAATTGTAACTCCGAACCAGTATGCCTTTCAATAGTGCTGTCTAAATGTGATAGCACCTCATTTACAAGGCACCTAGTTCTTAAGAAACAGGGTCCTAAGACATCATGGTACACAGCTTCTAATTTTTTGTTAACAGACCCAAAATAACAACCACCTCTCTGGGCTTGTGCACAGCCATGTATATTTTGGGCACTGCTCCCACTGCTTCTTCAGCCCTAATATTCAATCAACACCTCATCAGTTAAGAAGAGTTGGATGTCAAACAAGTTTAATGAATAAATAAACAAAAACATTTCTACCATTCAAATAAGCAATCCACGTGGACTTCTCCCAAATGCATAATGTCCAGGATTCCTCCTCTTATCTATCCTTACCCAAATTTAATATGGTTAGGGTTCAAAAAGGGGCTTTCCCCTCTCCTTTCAAGAGATACAATTTAATCCACACAAGCACTGCTATTAAATCCAGGAATCCCTCAGCTTAGGCTTTTTATCCACAGGGCGCAGTCAGAAAGAGGTGAGGAGGAGTTCGCTTTCTTTCTTCGAGCATGCCAACCGATCCTCTTCAACCACAGAATTTAGAGAAGAAACTGTGGGTCTCTTGGATGTAAAGCAACACCAAGTGATGCTTCCCTTCCCTCTGAGGCCTGCACCAATGTTTGCAGGTCCCAAGTTGCAATAAATCAGCTGTTCTGCTTGAGAAACTTGTAAAGAAACAGGCATATAAAGAAAAATATGGGGAAAGATAAAGGGACATTTACAAAAACATAACACCCCTGGTGTATTATTGGCATCTCAATAAAGAACACAAGGGCCATGCACATGTTACAGAATCCAGCACCTTGGGCTAGTTTAGATACAAAGCTGTCAATTAAGACTCTTAATTTTTCTCCTATTATGCACATATTGAATTACCTTAGCCTCGGGTATTAATAATTTTTATTAACTAATTCTTAGTCAGATGTGTGAACCACCTTCTGGTGCTGATTAAGAAATCTTTACTATCCATAATGATAATTAATGCATTTGAACCAATGCAATAACTTATCACAGAGAAGGGTGAGGCAATGCCCGTGAACTTGCTGATTGTGTCATGGTGCCCCCTTTTAAGGGACAGCCATCATTTTTTTACACACAACCTTAAGAAGCAAAATCATTCAGTGCATATAATAACCTGGCAAACAAACTAAGAGCCAGATTTAAAATGGAAGAAACAAACAATACTTAATGAGGTCCTTGCTCTCTGTCCAATCCAGAAATGCCCAACTCTGGGTGAGCACACCAGATATTATTGAACAGCAACTTCCAACAGTCCAAGCCAGTGCATTCAATAGTGGGAAAGCTGTAGTTCAACAACACCTGGAGGTTCACAAGTTGCCCAAAGTGATGAGAAGTATTCATGGAGAAAGCCTTGGATACTTCACAAAGGGACACCAACTCTCTTCTGGTCCCTGTGCTTCCCACTGAAAACTCTTTCACTTCCCTTTTGCTATTTCTGATCCTTATCAGAACATCTTACAATCAAAACAATTAAATTAAAATTACAACAAAGTTTGTAAGTCAGTGAAATGACACATCTACAATGATAAAAATATATTCATAGGCACAAACTGAAGATTCTAACAGCCATTCTTTTTCCTCTCTCTCTTCTGCTTCAAGAGACCAGTCACACAACAAGAAAAGGAGAAGGCTCAACTGAGCCATGGATATTAAATTTAGTTGCCAGAGGCAGACCAAATACAGAATTTGACCCATGGGGGAAAAAATCAGCCAGTAAGCTCTCCAGCATGAGACAGCCTTACTAAAGTGAACGACAGCACAAAGTTGTTGAGTCATGAGAAGGAGCTCTATATCCAAATTAGATTCATGTTTCTTGGGATATCTCTGGCCTAAGGGGATGAGCTCTTAGCTCTCTTTGAACATAGAGAGAAATAACTGGAGGTGTATCCTGTTACATGGGTGATAAGGAGTCTCTGTGCTAGGAGACTGCAGCCACAAACCAGAGAAAACTAGCCTAGATGGCAACGGTCCAACCTAGTATATTTCCTCCCCTTCTTTCCTTTGACTGCCAAACTGGCTAAAGCATACAACCTCCCCTGGAGCTAACAATGATTGTAAACATCATCTCACTATATGCAAAATGTGTCCATGGTAACACTGACAAATTATAGATGCAGCTTGCCAAACGCGGAGGGGCCATCCACACAAGGGCAATGGAGATTGTGGGTGTCAACAGTCCATGAGTTTCACAGAGCAAGCGAGATCCAAAGCAGGCACTTTAAAACGTCATTCCTTCCCCCCATCACAGCCCTGGACGGGGTGGGGGACTTACCAGGCTTTCCTGGGGTGCAGAGCTGACTGAGGGAGAGATGCACAGGTGGAGTGAGGTGAGAAAAGGGGGAGAGAGAAAGAGACAGAAATGATTCCCAGAATCAGCCAGGAAATCCAAAGCAAATAAACATCAATCAGTACAGTAATGCTGCAAAGGAGGATGAGGAGAATGAGGATGTGGAAGGCCAGAGTCTCCCACACCATTAGGATCATTCTGCCCTAAGGCTAGGATTAATGTTATAAAACCAGGGAGAGGCAGAATCTGGTTTCCCTCAGTTCTATTCTTATGGCCATTTTGAATACAGAACTCCTGTCTGAAAGTTCTAAATGGAATTTGAGCCTGGTCAATGACAGAATCCTGGATTTGCTACCAGATCTCAACTGTATATATGTCCAGTAACTGTGATCCCTAGGAACCATATCCAGTGTCTACTTTCCCCCACCCCCGCTGGGCTTCTTAGTCCAGGTTCTTAGATTTTAATCTAAAAATAGGCCAGGTTCCTAGGCCTTAGGCTTAGGGGGTACTTGGACAACACTTATGGTGTGATTTCTGAAGCCAGAGCTGGAGAGGGAGCAAGGTAATAAGATTCCCAATGATTGTTGGAAAAAGATTTCATGACGCATACCTAGTGTTTCATCACTCCCAATTATGAACTGAAAGAGAACTGGGTACAAAAAAAAGTAGAAAAATGGCCCTCTATTTCAATTGAAGGCCTAAGGGACAGAGCTATTGTTTTGCTGAAGTGGCATTTGGGAAGGGGAGCCAAAGGTAGAATTGAAATGTCTTATTTTAGGTTTGTTTGGGTACAAGGCTATCACGGCCTATGCTTTAATTTGGAACCACGCCTCTCCATTAATTTCTCTACTTCCAAAGGCAAACAATTGTTCTGTGAGTAGGAAGGGATTCACCTTAAAAGAAATAAAGGAATGTTGCCGGGATGTGGCAGTGACACAGAACAGCACTGAAAGGAGCAGGAATGAAGTCTGCAAAGAGTGTATGCACTTCATTAAAAAAACCCCACAGCATTCCCATTTTCAGATTATTTGATAAAGGATGAGCAAAAGCACTCATATGGCTAAAGTTTGCGAATATGGTTATGGAGGCTCAGAGGGGAGAGGGCAAAATGGAGCAGCCCCTATCTCAGTTGTTAAGGCCTTATACTAACCTGATATTTTCCAGAAGTGTTGGGACCAAAACCTTTAATCTGCAGAGAGCTAGTTTGGCCACTTTAAGGGTCAGATTGGGACCAAGAATCCAGTTCTAATTCAGCCACTCAACCATTTGGTTGGCTGGTTAACTAGAAGCCAGTCACTCACTGCCTTTCTATCCATCCTATGTTGCCCATTTGTGGCAGAGGGGATAAAATGAGGTGAGACTCTCCTGTACGTTGCGTGGAGTTCCCAGAAAGATGATGGATAACAAAACCATGCATAATAGTAGTAAGTCTCCTAGAAGGCATCCAGTTGGGAAAGGCACTCTTATACTGACTATCCCCAGACCACACACACCCCCCAAATTAGAATGAGAAGTATCCTTGAATTCTGGCAGTGGCAGGGAAAACTGTTTTGCTCTATCCGTGAATGGAGGAAAGATGGATAATCTTAACTTTTCTTCTTCCTCCTCCACGTTGATTAAGCCAGCCTACCACTTGCTAATGAGGAAGCCCATTCTCCTAATGAACTGAAGCCTTCTGATCATAACATGGAATCCCCAAGGCCAAATCACTCTGACAGCTGCTAAATGGGCTTTTGGTTTGCCAAGGAAATGAGCAAGCATGTTGAAAAAACCAACGGCAATCTAGGAAATCCACTTTAAAAAACTTGCTCACTTTCATTACCAAGCTTACTTTTATCAAACAGATTTTCTTTTTTGTTTTACTCTGTGCATTTAAGCTCCGTCATGGATTCTTTGGGATGAAGTTGCAGTTTTCTAGTTATCACTGTGTTAGCTTCAGCATTTAGAGTTACAAACCGCTTCACAGTGCTTTTACAGCCCTCTCTAAGCGGTCTACAGAGTCAGCCTATTGCCCCCAACAACACAGGTCTTCATTTTACTGACCTCGGAAGGATGGAAGGCTGAGTCAACCTTGAGCCTGGTGAGATTCGAACTGCAGGCAGCTGGCAGTCAGCAGAAGTAGCCTGCAGTACTGCATTCTAACCACTGCACTACCATGGCTCTTTGGAGTGATTTGGTTTCTGTTCCTGCCCTTCTGAAAACATTTCTGTTCCATTCATTAGAACATAAATATGGTCCCTATGGCTTGTGTCTTTTTTTTAATCAATCAATCAATCAATCAATTTTTATTACGGTCACAGACCAGCAAAGCTTGTGCCTTTTATTGCCACTGCCTAGTACTTTTGGATGCAATGAATGTTGAACACTTTGGCATTTAAGAATGTTGCTGTTGCTCCCTCAATTAGGTTTGCATTAATCTAATGAAGGTCTATGTTTGCTAGAAGAAAATTCTGTTTTTCCCTCCCACACTCAACTTCTATCGTGCCCCTTTAGCATCATTCTTGGGAGAAAGGAGACCAGCATTCAACCCTCTTGCTTACAAACAGGATGGGATTACTTACCTGCAGAACCAGAGGGAGGAGGGCCCCCAGTCTGCTGCCAGAGGGTGGCTTCAGCTGCCAGCCGTCGTATGTAACTCTCATCTACACACAGCAGGATATTCTCTGGTTTGATGTCTGTATGGATTATTTTGCACTTTGTGTGGAGGTAATCAAGGCCCTGCAACACCTGAAAATGGAAGCAATTGTGCCAAGGATAAGAACCTCTTTGTGATTCAGGCCAAGGGGCTGCGAGGACCTGAAGTCTTGATCTTATTAACAACTATAGCAATGCAGATAGTTTTTGACTTACATCCACAACTGAGCCCCAAATTTATGTTTCTAAGTGAGATATTTGTCATTTGCCCCATTTTATGACCTTTCTTGCCACAATTCTTAAGTGAATCATTGCAATTGTTAAGTTAGTAACACAGTTGTTGAATGAATCTGGTGCTTCCGCATTGATTCTGCCGGTCAGAAGGTTGCAAAAACTGATCGCATGACCCCGGAATACTGCAACTGGCATTCAGTAAATACAGTATAAACCAGTTGCCAAGCATCCAAATTCTGATCATGTGACCACAGGGATCTGCAATAGTTGTAAGTATGAAAAACGGTCATAAATCTTTTTTTCCCCAGTGCCATTGTAATTTTGAATGGTCACTAAATGAACTGTTGTAAGTCGAGGACTACCTGTAGTCAAGTCCCAGAAAAACAGGTGTTCAAATTAAGCCCATCTGCTTGGCATAATAAAACAGTCAGGAATGACCCTGACTATAAAAACTAACAACACCCCCCCAAAAAAGTTTGCAAAGGAATCCACCTTTACCTGGCATAAGATGCTCTTGACACAAGGTATGGGAAGTCCTTGGTAGTTGGATTTGATAATCCACTTTAACAGCTGGTGTCCTAAAACCTCAAGGACCATACAAACATCTGGCAAAATGCAAGTCAAGGAGATAAAACAGGCATCAGAATGAAAAATCTGGCTGTTTAAAAAAGCACCAGTAAATAGATCCCTCCTTTCCTTACAGCACATACAAAGAATTTATAAAATAACTTAAAATCAGATATAGAACAAAGACAGAGAAAGAAAGCTGGTGTAAAACAGAAGTTGGAGGCATCCAGCTGTGGTCTCCTAGATAACACAACTCGATCAGGGCAAAGCAATAGACTTCTGTAAAGTCTTTGATTCAGTGGTACACAACAAACTACTCCTAAAACTAAAATCTTATGGTATCTCTGGATACCTGCATAACTGGATAGAAGCATTCCTGTCAAACAGACAACAAATGGTCAAAATTGGGAGCATCCTATCAAATTCTGTACCTGTCAACAGTGGTGTTCCCCAAGGCAGTGTTCTAGGACCAACTCTTTTCCTACTCTACATAAATGACCTCTGTGATCCTATCAAGAGTAACCGCGTTCTCTTCGCTGATGATGTAAAGCTATTCAACACCACAGACAATACTTCTACCCTTCAAAAAGACCTTGACTATGTGTCAGAATGGTCAAACAAATGGCAACTTCAAATCTCAACAAATAAATGCTCTGTCCGACATAATGGCAAAAAAAAAAATCAGAAAATAAAATAAAGGCTGAATAGTCAAGACCTTGTTGATGATCCAAACTCTGTCAAGGATCTTGGAGTACTCATCTCTAATGACCTAAGTGCTAGAGCCCACTGTAACTACATAGCCAAAAAGGCATTAAGAGTTGTTAACCTAATCCTATGTAGCTTTTTCTCTGGTAATATTACACTGATAACTAGAGCATACAAAACATTTGCTCGACCAATACTTNTACAAACTCAAGGTTAACCGCACCAAACTTGATTGCAGGAAATACGACTTCAGCAACAAAGTGGTCAATGTCTGGAATACTCTACCTGACTCTGTAGTTTCTTCCCCAAACCCCAAAACCTTTAACCTTAGACTGTCTACTATTGACCTCACCCCTTTCCTAAGAGGTCTGTAGGGGGCGTGCACAAGCGCACTAATGTGCCCACTGTCCCTGTCCTATTGTTTCTTTAATTTTTATTTTTTATTTTTCTTATATGTATCCATGTATTCATAACTATGTTTTTACTTATACCTATTATAAGCAATTGACAAAAATAAATAAATAAAACAAAATAAATAACACTAAAACCAAGCAATTTTTGAGATGACTCAAAAAGAAGGTCTCACCTGAGATCTTCTTTCAAAAGTAACATTTGGCAGAACAGCCTTTTGGGGGAAAACTTATTGGCCATTTGTTCCTTTTTAGCTTTGATTTTATTATAAGGAGTGGATGAATTCAGGATCAGTAGAAAGTTATTTTTATCCACATAGCAAAAAATTATTGCAGACAATTGGGAGTCTTCTTGGTCGTTATTAGATAAAGAAAACATGTGTAGGTGTGCATTTGTTTATTAAGAAGCCAAGCAGGAAGCTGGTGATAGAATGGAAAAGCACAAAGCACAGCAACCCAGAAATATTTCCCCAAATATTTCCCTGCGATAACACGACTTCTTTGAAATTGGATTGCCCCAATAAACAAAACGTGGATGTGCTAACTAAACAAAAGGACAATTGCTTTACCAGAGGGACCTAAAATTCCTATAGCCCAGCAACATTTGTTGTATTCACCTACTGTTTAAAAGCGGCTGCAGCCATTTATGCTTACAACAAAGATCTGATGCAGCTAAAATCTCGGTCCTTTGTTATTTCACTCTAGGGAATGGGAGGTAGACAAAAAAGATTGTTCTGTCAAATATATAGCTATAGATAGATAGGTAGGTAGGTAGGTAGGTAGGTAGATATATCCTATCTTGGATGTTAGTGAGAAAACGCCCTAAGGTTAGCCGTCACTCAGCATACCGATTTCTATATACAAAACAAGTTTGGAACAATTTCTATTTTTCTTGCAGACATTTTCACCAAAAATGTAACAAAAACTGGTTTTACAGCCAAAGCTCAAGCACCTTGGAGGAAAAAAGCAGGATCTATTATTTGAGCAGAAACAGTTTGTGGACCTTTTAAGAAAGGATACGGACACCATTGATCCCTGAGATCTTGAAATCATCAATCAGTTGGACAATATTCTCCCGTTTTGGATCATTAGGATCAGAATCTCGCACCTGGAAGAAGGGAGAGGTACCAGGTAAAAATTGGTAGGCATTCTAGATATGGATCAGCAACTAGAAACTTCTATGCCCGAAACTAGAAACTAGAACTAAAAACTTCTATGCTTCTCCATAAAGATAGTTTAAATATAGTTCTGGGGAAACAAAGGCCAAGTGGGTACATTAACAAAGAAAGATAAACCAGAATTTTTTTCTAGATCCAAGTGTTCCCGTGGTTCTCCCTGCCAGGGGGCACATCTAACAAACCTAGATGACTCAGCCTGAATTTGTAGTAATGGCTAAAAATATCCTTAAAGGTGATTCCTGATATTCCCCAAAAATGTTTCTTGGAAACATTGGAGACATGTTATTTTTAACCTTTTGGTTACATGATGGACTCTCATCTGGTATTAATCCATTTCAATGCTACTTAGTTGTTTTAGAATCTGTTTTGTAGATTGGCACTGAAATAAACCTGTGGGATAAAAATACGTTTGGGTCATAGTGCAGGTAGCCTTCAATTTACGACCATTTGTTTAGCACTTGTTCAAAGTTACAAAGGCACTCAGAAAAGTGATTTACGACTGGTGCCATCAAGCCCAAGCCCAGAGGCAACACAGTGAAATCCAATCCAATTCTTTATTTTACTTGCATCTAATGGTCAGAATCTTGCCGAACTAGTTATATCCTGAGAGATTCTACAATGTGGCTACCTAAACCACTGTCCTCTCAACCCCAATACAGCTCAGTATTGTATACTCTCTTAATCTGGCTGGATCTCTGGTAAAGCTCTGTATTGCCTTAACTCTCTCCCACTGCTTCTCCAGGTGCACATTCCATCAAAGGTCTTCACAATTATTGCCATCACAGCATCTCTGGTTGTGATTCAGGTACTATGAAAACCATCATGCATTTATGTCAGTTGCAGAATTCCATGGTTACATGATTGGCATTTGCAACCTTCCTAGCTGTCTTCTGACAAGGTAAGTCAATGAGGTTGCTGGCAAGTAAGGTTGCAAGTTGTGGTCATAGGACATCCAACTTAACCACCAGGGATTCACTTAATGACCATAGAAATAAGAAATCAGATAAAGCCTCAGTTCATAATCACAACACTTGATGAAGAATTTTCTGGTCCCTACTACTACTGAGGTCATAAATTGAGAATTATTTCTAATCACTTTTTATGTGTTCTATTGCTTATCTTTTTGTTGTTGTAATGAAATGATTCAAAAGGAGAGGGGTAGCAACCAACTTCTGACTTCAGAAAAATCCAATGTAGTTCAGTGTACTAAGAGGATGAACAACATTATCAAAGTATCTGATCCTTGATTATTGCCCATCTCCAATCCCAAAGGATGATTCTCACTAACAGCAAAAAAACAATTCTTTTAAAACAGTGATAGAAGGGATTTCTTTATATTAGGCAAAATGAGGAAGCAAACTTTCACATAACATACTGCAGGGAGATTGGGAGTATTAATGACTAATAATCATTATTAACAATATTTTATTAATGATAGAAAAGGAACAAAATATAAAGAAAATTACAATAAAATCTATGCATTCACAAAGAAAAAGTTTTAAAAGAAGTAAAACAGAAAAAAAAGAAACAAAGTATGCCATTATACGTTAACAATTCTATATGCACTTTACTTTGTAAATATTATTCAAGTGTGTATGTATTTATTTTGGATAAACTTATATAACTATCATTTTTACTGTATTTTGTATAAGTGAGTTCCATATCTCATTATATTTATCCCTACAAAGTCTATGTTCATAGACAATCTGTTCATTGGTGGCCGGTGTAATCAGGTCTTCAATACACTGAGTAAAAGGAGCCACACATTTATCTTTCCAATGCTGTAATATCAGTCTTTCGGCAACAGTAAGGAGAGATAATTATGTTTTCTAGTCTTTACGTAATTCAAGAGAATATTATCCTTTGAAATTTAGCTTTTGCTGCAGTCATGTTTATATAGTCCACTATTTTCTCCCAAAACTTAGTGAATACAGGATATTGTAAAACAAATGTTTTAAAGAAGCATTATCCTAATTAATAGTCTGAATTGAGGCTCATGAGAGTATAGGCCCAGAAAATAATGTTCATTGCCACAACTCATTTCTTGAATGTGTATGATAGTGAATGTTTTCCTTCCAAAATGTACAACTACCAAGAACCATTGGGGAAGGTCAGAATAGCCAAATAACATGTTTTCCAACAATTCCTGGACTTTACTACTTCATGTTTTAAAAGGCCTACGTGTGTTAACTATTCATCAGGAATAATAGTTCACTCAGAATTGGAGTCGGTCAGAGAAGCATCAAACTTACACATTTCAGTAGCTTGATTTCATCCACAGCTGTTTCTGTATAATGTACAGCACTTTTCACCACTTTGAGAGCCACAAAGCGCTTCCGCCTGGAGTTATGGGAGGAGAAAGGACAGGGTTAGTTAGTCCTGGCTTCCTTCATTTCAAGACATTATCTCCCATTTGAAAGTCTCAGCATTATCTTCAAACCTGCTGTTAAGAAAACAAAGTTGTTATACATTTTAAAAGAATGGAGTTCACAGGAAGCAAAACAAAGATTTAGGGATCTCAAAAGTGCTTTTTTTCTTCAAAAGGCAACTGGATTGTTTTTTTCCTTGAGGAGAAGGAAGAAGAAAATGTTTTGCTTCTAACTACCTCCTCCTCCTCCCTTGAAAAGCTGCCTTTTGAAGAAAAAAGCACCTTTGACACAACTATGACCTAGATGACTGAGAATCTCCACAAAGCCTGAGGGATTCATTCATTCAACAATTATAAGGTTGCCTGGGTTTGAGCTTCTTCAGCGGACCGAAACCTAGTCTCTGCGAGGCTTCGATCCGTGCTCACCACTGGAGCGCCCCGAGCCGGCTGGTTTCGGGGCTAAGCCACCCCATAGAGGTGGTGAAGAGGGGGAGACTGCCAGCAGGGTTGAGGAGAGCCGCATTTCTCCTCCCCAGCTGGCCATTACTCCCTTTCCCGAAGGCGGTTGCAGCGGTGGTCAGAAATGACCACCACAAAGAAAAACTCGACTGGAAAAGAATGTGCAGGAGGAAGATAAGAAGAGAAAGTTTTGGTTGACCGGGTCAAACAGCAAAAGCAACAAATACGGTGCCCTGGAATTGAAACTGTTAAAAAACAATAACATTGTTCCCTAAGATTTTTAAGCTGCGAAGGAGACAGAAAAGGGAAAAGATTTGGTTTTCTCCTTTTCCTATACTGACAGCTAAGAGACTTAAGCAAGAAATTGGAAAAAAATTCACTTTGACATCAATAGACATTTAATGCTGAAAATAAAATGTCAAAGGGATAATAAAGATTTCTGGATAATTAAAAGCTTTTGAAAACAGGAAAGGAGAGAGGAAGAATAAAAGGGCAGGATCTGGAAGGGAGGAGACTGCCTGAAATTAAAAAAGAACTTATAGCAAAATCTCAACAAGACTTCCAAAAGATACATTCCAACTGAAATATCGCAACAAAAACCCCAGGAAGAGAAAGTCGAAAAAGAAATAGGAAGATATAACTCGGGACTATCTGGATTACTTGATGATTTCTGGATTCTTGGTTATTGTTTTGAATGACTAAAATCAATCAGGTGGTTGTTTAAAACTTTTTAAAATGGCTCCACTTTTGGAAGAACTGAAAATGGAACTTAAAAAGTACAAAGAAGATGCACAAGAAGGGAGAGGTTCTTTTGGCTTCGTATTTCAGTTCTTAGAAATGGAGATTTCGAATTATGAGAAACAACAAGAAATGCCTGCAGAACAAGAGGATTGCGATAAAGAAGAAGCCATCTTTAATGAACAAGTAATCTTAGATGGTGGGAAAAAAGGAAAGGGGAGGAAGAGAATGGAAAGTTTATGATTGGGAAAAACAACTCCAAAAAAAAAAATAGAATGAAAAATAAGTATAAAATCAGAAAGCAGCAGAAGAGGGAAATGTAGAAGAGAGAATTAGAACTAGAGAGACAAGGGGGAAAAAGGGGAGGGAGAAGATGAGAGGGAAGAAAGAAAGGAAAAGAAGTTATAAAGGACAGAAGCAAAATATAGAAAAACAGGGTCT
>BHEV01068773.1:0-10277 GCA_004319985.1 Emydocephalus ijimae | reverse complement strand
TAACTAGAGCATACAAAACATTTGCTAGACCAATACTCAAATACAGCTCATCAATCTGGAACCCACATTACGTATCTGATACTAACACAGTTGAGAAGGTCCAGAAATATTTCCAAGAAGAGTTCTCCACTCCTCTACTCATTGCAGAATACTTTATGCCACCAGACTTGAACTTCTAGACCTAGAAAACCTGGAACTAGTCCGCCTTCGGTCCGATCTAAGTATAGTATATAAAATCATGCATTGCAATNCACACCAAACTTGATTGCAGGAAATACGACTTCAGCAACAGAGTGGTCAATGTCTGGAATACTCTATCTGACTCTGTGGTTTCTTCCCCAAACCCCAAAAACTTTAACCTTAGACTGTTTACTATTGACCTCACCCCTTTCCTAAGAGGTCTGTAGGGGGCGTGCATAAGAGCACCAACATGCCTACCATCCCTGCCCTATTGTTTCTTTTATTCTTTTAATTTTTCTTATATGTATCCATGTATTCATAGCTATCTTTTTATCTTGTAAGCAATTGACATAAATAAACAAACAAGCAAATAAATAAATAAATGCTAGCCAGGGATAATAGGACTTGCATGGTAAGATGCTACATTTCCAAATGAGAAGAACAAAGAAATGGAAACTATAGTCCCAGCTTTTTATTTAGCGACAATCCCAGGGTTAAAATGAAATGTAGATTAAATCCCCCCACCCTTCTTAAAAGAGAGAGAGAAAGAGAGAGAGAGAGATTCTTTGTTCTTTCTTTTGCATGTGTCATCCTAACCACTGTCATGTAAGGTTAATGACAGCCTCTCATTATCCTTGTCAAATATATAATAATGTGGTCCAACAACAGAGCTGAATGGCTGCTGCTTGTCAGATCCTTGTTTTGCAGAGCAGATGGTCACTATATTTGGAGCAGCCCTGCTAAAATCTATCAGCACGATCTGAGATACATGTATGCAGGAAGCAGTTTGCTCTTAACATGGGTTGAATGCTAAGTTGGCTCTCGTGAGACAAGTAAAGGGCTCTCCACCTCCTCCTTTACCTTCTCCTCCCTTTTCTTCTTCTGCCTTCTCCTCCACCTGACATCAACAAAACAAGAATGAGATGCAACAACAGCTTCTTTATTTTTTATTGCACACACACACAGGCACTCCCATCTTTAAGAGCTCTCGAGGTAGCTGGCAACAATAAGAAACAAACACAATTGTATTATATTATAAAATACTTTAAAATAATCATAAACCTTGCCAGTTAAAACTGATGAGCTTATTTTCATATTTTAGAGATTCGTATTGACATGTTAATTGTTTCTGAACATTTCAAAAACAGATATAATTCCACAAGATATAAATATTCTTATATATTTTTGATATTTTTGTTGATATCATGGAAATTCTCAATACCATTTTCTGCCCAAAAGAATCTCACTTTTGTCAATTGTAATGGTGTATCAAATTTCTGAAGATTTTGCACACACACATACACACACACACACACACACACACACTATTGTGAATTTTAAAGTTTCTTCATGTTTTGAAGTGACAGCTAAAAGATTTTGCTGCAAGAATTTCTCTGAAGTACAGCATTACTAATTTCCAAAATATTCTCCATGTAAAATCCTCTAATGACCTTGAATTTTGGGTTTTTATTTTGCTGATTTCCAAAATCCCTCATTGTGCAACATCTTTAATTGACCCAGCTAAAATTTCACAACAATTTGCATGCTTTTGCATGTATTTGCATATTTTTGTGACCTTTTATTTGGCTTAATAAAGATATTACCTTAACATGGTTTGGCTTTTTTCTTGATTATGAAATTCAAATTGGTCTGAAGAATTGCAGATAATGCAACGTAATACATGTTAAAAAAAACTGAGGAGTTGATATGTTATTAAATCTACTGTAAAATATTACTTGTATAACTTAACTCTCAGAAGTGTTCATTCTCTGTACATGTGTGTTTTTGTGGGTATATGGGTGTGTATCAACAGCAGAAAGAGAAAATGTGCATCTACCATCACTATGATGTTTTTCTCTGAATGAACAAGCACTGTTGGTGTTGTTGAAGTCATGTATAAGTGCATGACAGTTTATTTCTATGGCAACTGTTATGATAAAACACATCACTTCCCTTCCTGTTGCTGCATCCCTTAACTCAGTAAGGAAAATAAATAATTATGAAGAGGTGATAATTTTCTTATTGAAGTTACTGCAGGAGAAGGTTGCTGTAGTTAAAAAACAAACAAACTTTGCTGGATGCAGGCTTGATCTCTCATGTGATGTTTGAGAAGTAAAGAACTCCATCTCTCCGTACCCATGGTACATTCTACACCATTTTCTATGCTGCAGTTGCCTAGATTTATATCAAGGATACACATGTTCATGGCCTTTGAAATAAAGGGTGAAAAGTTTTTATAAAAAATGTTTTCACTGTCATATTTACTATAATATTAAGCCTAGAAGATTAAGCATTTATGAATCCTTACATTGGGACTGGCTTTTCAAATTCCACTTTCCATGCCTGAAAAAAATGGACCTTTAAGTCAATTGTCTGAACTGAAGATAAGAATATCTGTTGTCTCCTATAATATTGTCCCATTGGACAAATGCCATGGCATAGAAGTCCTTGTCTCTTTGCATACTTCAGGATGGGAAGGTATCTTCTTTGCTGACTTCTTTGTTCAGGTGTTGCAAGATGCTGAAGGGTAGACCATAAATGCTAAATTCAAAAGACAAAAGCAAGGTTACTGTTGTGAATGCACAGGATTTTAATAAAGTTATCTGGAGCTTGGAGTTAAGTGCGGGGTTCTGGCCCTGCACTTCTGATTGGCTGTTGAATGGCGGGATTGGATTGGCCCGTTCAGGGGAGTCTGATTGGCCATTAACAGAGCTTTTGTATTGGTTCAATGGAGCGAGCGCTCCTGAGTTCTTATTGGTTAAATAGTTATTGGGTTGCCGATATAAAGAGGGTCTTAGCTGCCCTTGTTTTGAGCTGTCACTATGTAAATAAAAGAGTTGAAGTTCACCGTTTAACCGGCTCGTTTCCATTCGTTATCGCCCATGCTTC
Source organism: Emydocephalus ijimae (assembly GCA_004319985.1). Classification (NCBI taxonomy): domain Eukaryota; kingdom Metazoa; phylum Chordata; class Lepidosauria; order Squamata; family Elapidae; genus Emydocephalus; species Emydocephalus ijimae. The sequence goes on along the minus strand of BHEV01068773.1, from coordinate 7,208 downwards.
AAACTTGACAGTTACATCAGAGGTGGTATTCAGCAGCTTCTGACCAGTTCTGGAGAGCTGATAGTGGAAATTTTGAGTAGTTCGGAGAACCGGCAAATGCCACCTCTGACTGGCCCCACTCCCATCTATTCTCTGCCTCCCGAGTCCCAGCTGATCAGCTGGGTCTTCTTTTGTTGCCCTGCACAGGAGAACAGAGCTGGAAAGCAGGTTAGGTGGGTGCGGAGGGAATGGGGATTTTCAGTAACCTTTCCCCTGGAGTGGGGAGGGAATGGGGATTTTACAGTATCCTTCCCCTGGAATGGGGTGGGAATGGGGATTTTGCAGTATCCTTCCCCTGCCACACCCACCAAGCCACGCTCACCAAGCCATGCGCACAGAACCGGTAGTAAAAAATTTTGAACCCCACCACTGCGTTACCTCAATGCAGTACCATCTTCACACCTTTTGTAGAAGAATGATGTTACATATATAAATGAAATGCTTCTGTTCTAAACTCCTGTTTGATTTTAGTAGTTTAGTCCAATTTCCCATCCACTAATATAACAGCCCTGCCACATTTTAAAATCCTGTGAATTTTGTTAATTTGAGGATAGGCTAGTCAACATGACATCTGTGACATGGCTCACCAGATTCCTGGTGGAAAATTGGATCCTGGTGGTTCCAATTTTGAGGATTGTCTGATTCTCATCCCAGAGAAAGTTATGTGTAAGTAGCATTGTAGTCATTTCTTGGCCTTGCAAGAATTTAACTTGGAACTGGCCAAATTTAAATTCCTGCAGGATTTAAATATGGAGACTAACATATAGAAAGGTAGGATTCTATGGTATAGGTCCACAGCTAAGTTATTGTGCTTTCTGCTGGAATTCTCTGCACCTTCCTGGGTCTGGAAATGCAGGACAGGGAGAGAATTTAATTAGATAAATTCATACAGGAAGCAAGGAACTGGCATTTTGCAAAGCAAAGGGAAACAAATTATAGTTTAAAAGTATCCCTTTAGCAGGGGTGGGATTCTACTGGTTTGGCCAGTTCGGCTGAACTGGTAGCTCCCAGGATCATCTGTCAGCGAACCGATTTGATCCAATGATCAGCTGTTGGGACCGCCCACCCACCTGCCCTGGCTCTATTCTGACCTTTATTTCCTGGTTTTCAAGCTCAGCTGCTTCGTGTGGCACAGCGGATTGTGGCGTATCAGCTATTTAACACACAGGGAGATTGCAGGATTGCAGGAGAAGGTCAGTAGCAAACCCTCACTGAACCAGTTGTTACACAGGTTGAATCACACCCCTGCCCTTTACCTTTCTCTAGGTAACAGGAAAAAAAATTAGTGGAATAAAAGTCAATTAGCAAAAAGGTTGGTAGCCATTTAGAACTCTTGAGGGTGTGTGTGTGTGTGTGTCTCACATATACATATACTTTAAAATGTCTTTTGGATAATGTGCCTTGTTCTTCCATGTGATATAGATATAACACTGTTACATTTCCAGTTTTTTTTTTTCTTGCATGAAAACCCATCAGTTCTGATTCGGCAATGACATTTCTCCCCATATGTTCTAGCCTTTGGAGACTTTAGTCATAAATGTTTTATTGGTTGCTAAGAGCTTTGGTCAAACATTTTCAAAGTTTGTACAGAACATGATGCATGGTGGCCTCATGCTTTCCCCCTTCACCAATCCTCCTGGGAACTGTCAGGAAATGAGAGCAGTCATCGAGAAAGCTGGATCAGCCTCATCTCACAGTTCTTTATTTCTACTTTGTTTGCTCTCTCCAGAAAACAATTCTACAGACCATGGTGGTTTTAAAAAAAACTTTTAAAACAAACCTTACATTAATTCAGATGTAAAAGAAAATAGCAACAATAGCAATATTTTACAAAAAATGTTGTAAATTACACTTAGAATTGAATGACACTTAGAATTCATAACCAGGACGCCATAATAAATCACAAATCTTCCATCATTTCATGGCTTAGCTTAAGTCAGTGCTTCTCAGCTTTGGGGACTTTAAGACATGAGAACTTCAAGTCCTAGAATTCCCCAGCCAGCAGCTTCAATGGTAGTTGTAGTCCACACATTTTAAACATCCCCAAGTTTGAGAAATACGAGCTTAAGTCCTTGGCTAGGATTGGCAGGAAATCCTCTGACCATTCTTGGCTAGGTTAGGACCTTTCCTATAGACAAGTGTTGTGAATGAATAAATGTGCAATAAAGTTATCTTGAGCTTGAAGTCAAGTGCAGGGTTCTGGCCCTGCACTTCTGATTGGCTGTTAAATGGCGAGATCAGATTGGTCCATTCAGGAGAATCTGATTGGCCATTAACAAGCCGTTCTCATTGGTCAATGGAGCTAGCGCTCCCAGGTTTTCCATTGGTTGAATAGTTAATTAGTTGCCTATATAAGGAAGGCTATAGCAGCCGTTGTTTGAGCTGTCACATCATGTAATAAAGAGTTGAAGTTCACCGTTTCACCGGCTTGTCTCCATTATTCGCACCCATGCTTCAAACTTAACACTGGCGACGAGGATGGGATGTGGAGACGTCAGAGCTGACTGAACAACGAAGAAGATAACTGAGCACGTGGCTGAAACGCACAACGGCGGAACCATGTCCAGCGGCGTCATACCACCCGCTCCGTTCGACCCAGCACAAGAAGACTGGGAGTCATACATGGATCATTTCCATATGTTCTTGGAAACCAATAATTTGAAGGATGCCACAACCAGGAAGAAACGGGCGGTATTCCTAATGCATTGTGGGCCGACCATATTTAAGATGGCCAAGGCTCTAGCGAAACCGGCTGAAGTGAAGGCTATGGACTGGGACATCCTCGAAGCTCTACTGAGAGCCCACTATGCACAGACCGTACCAACGCTCGTAAGGCGACACGAGTTCTACCAAAGAAACCAGCGAAAAGGAGAAAGCGTTGCCGATTTTGTCGCAGACCTCCGAAACCTGGGAGGCCTCTGCGGATTCGCCGACCTGGAAGAGGCTTTGAGAGATTGAATAATTCTGGGATTAGATGCACTAACCGTGCAGAGTAAGCTGATGGCAAAAGGCGACATCAGCCTTGCCAATGCCATCGCTGATGCTACTGCAGCAGAAGCAACCAGGAAGTTGGCTGCCTAATTGCGCCGCAACCGCGCTCCGGTACACCAACCGACATTTCACCCAAGTCAGAAAGACAGCTTCTGATGGCCCACCACGAGGACCTCTCTTTGTCATCAGACAGCGACGAAGAAGAGGTACATCGACTGCGGTCCGATCGGGACCATTACCCGAAGTCCCAACACCCATGCGCTGGCTGTGGGACCAACCATTCCAGGACTGAATGCAAATTCCGCGACGCACTCTGCCATGAGTGTGGGAAACGAGGCCACATCGGACGGGTCTGTAGAAGCTTCCTAGGACCCAGCCAGACCTCGAAGGGGGCTAACTATCGCCAATCGACAGGAAACCGTGCTGTAAGGCCAGTAAACCACTCCTACAGAAACCGAACCTGAAATCACCCCATGAAGCGAGAGGAGGCCCACCAAACTATCACTATCGGTCACGCCTCTTCCTTGGATGCCAATAAAATCCGAATTAAAGTGGCCATCGAAAATCAGCCCAGCCAAATGGAAGTCGACTCGGGATCGTCTCTCTCAATGGTTTCCTGGCAGACCCTCAAGCAACTCATCCCTACTATCCGGCACCAAGACCTCCGTTCCCAAAGACTCATACTTAAAGACTATCAGGGGAATAGGATTCCAGTCGTAGGATCCTGTCGAGTCCGGGTCTCGTTCAAAAACCGCACAGCATACTTACCTCTGACTGTGATCGACAAGGACCGGCCTAGCCTGTTAGGCCTCCAATGGTTCGCACCACTCGGCATTGAAGTGGCAGGCATTAACCGAATCAGCGACAGTGACTGGGAGGAGGACCTCATCCATGAATTCAGGGACGTCTTCGCAGAAAAACTAGGCGAGTACAAGGGGACCCCAATATAATTTAGCCTTAATCCAAAAATAGCTCCCATCCGCCTTAAGCCTCGTCGAGTTCCATTTGCCCTAAAACCGAAAATCGACGAACAGCTTGATAAGTTAATAGCCCAGGGAGTGTTAGAGCCAACCGATCACTCTCCCTGGGAGACCCCAATCGTGACACCCATCAAGCCGGATGGGTCGATTAGAATTTGTGGGGACGACCGAGCCACCCTGAACCATGCCNAGTATTTAATTGACAGTCAGGGTATTCACCCTACCGATAGCAAATTGAAAGCAATAAAAAACGCTCCCAGACCCCGGAATAAGGCCGACCTCCAGGCGTTTCTAGGCCTTATCAATTTTTATAACGTATTCCTGCTGCACAAAGCTACTGTCGCTGAGCCTTTACATCATTTACTAGACAAAAAAGCAATTTGGGTATGGGGTCATAGAGAAGAGCAGGCGTTCCGTAATGTGAAAAAACTACTGACTTCAGACGCTGTACTGATGCAGTACAATGAGACCTTGCCGTTAACTATCACATGTGATGCATCGCCTTTCGGAGTGGGCGCCATTTTGAGCCACGTATTGCCTAACGGTAGCGAAGCCCCTGTTGCCTATTTTTCAAAGACGCTTTCAAAAACTGAGCGAAATTATATCCAGATTGACAAAGAAGCCCTTGCAATTGTGTCTGCTGTGAAAAGATTTCACGAGTCCGTGTACGGCCGAGCTTTTACTATAGTGACTGACCACAAACCTTTGCTGGGAATAATAGCCGGAGATAAACCGACTCCCTACATATTATCTCCCAGAATGACTCGCTGGTCAGAATTCTTGGCCGCTTATAATTATCAGCTGCAATACCGCCCGGGGAAAGCCATTCCCCACGCCGACGGATTGAGCTGAGCACCGCTTCCAGAGACTATCAACGACCCTGTGCCTACAGTGACAACGTTGCAGATCGAGGCACTTCGTACACCGCCATTAACCGCCCGTGATATTGCGAGAGAAACAAAATGTGAGCCTGCCCTAGCACGAGTCCTCAGCTGGGTGGAACGCGGATGGCCATTGGATCAACTACCAGATGACTTCGCACCATTCAAAAGTCAACAAACAGAGTTGTTTTCTCAAAAGGGCTGTATCATCTGGGGCGATAGAGTTGTTATCCCAGAGTGACTCCAACAAGCAGTACTGAGAACCTTGCATGATGGCCACCCCGGCATCGTGTGCATGAAAGCCCTCGCATGCAGCTACGCGTGGTGGCCAGGCATTGACAGGCATAGACAAGCAAATCGAGACTTGGGTCAAAGCTTGTCATAGATGCCAAGAAGTAAGCAACGTTCCACCAAAGGCAATCCCAACCGAATGGGAGACACCGCGGGGACCCTGGTCCTGTATCCATCTGGACTTTGCTGGGCAGACCAAAGGCCACACCTTTTTGTTAACCGTCGACACCTACTCGAACTGGCTCGAAATCCACCGAATGAGGAACACGACAACCGAAGCGGTCATTAAGAAACTGGAAAGACTGTTTGCAACCCACGGATTACCAGACGTTTTGGTATCTGATAACGGGCCCCAATTTACCGTGCTGTCCTTTGAACAGTACCTGGCGGACCGTGGTATTCGACATGCGCTGACTTCGCCTGCTCATCCAGCGGCTGACGGAAGGACCGAGCGCATGGTACAATTCGTCAAGAAAATGCTACAAAAAGTGGACTATGACAACATCGAAGAAAAGATAAACTGAATCCTCTTTTTGCAGCATATCACTCCGCACAGCGTCACCAACAAAACTCCCGCTGAGCTGCTAATAGGACGAAAACTCCTCTCCCACCTCGACCGGTTACACCCAGCATACGAACCGGAGAAACCACACGGATCCAGCGGCCGATGCCGTACCTTCCAGGTAGGTGACTTGGTGTTCGCTAAGAATTTATCAGGCGATCCGTTGTGGGTAGAAGCAACTGTGGTCTGCGTAACCGGCCCGAGGTCATACCTAGTACAATGCAGTGACGATAAACTATGGAAGCGCCATATCGATCAACTACGATCAAGGCTGCAGTCAGGGATCTCTGAGTCCCCTGATAACCAAACTGGGGGGGCGGGAGATACAGAGGAAGATGAACTGCAACTTGCAGAAAACCTTTTTGAAGGGAACGATAGCGGAACGGAAACACGAGAAGAGGAATCAGGGATGGGAGTGAGCTCACCTCAGGGTGACACCGAAGGTGTTGGTGACAACGAAAACTCGAACTCAGGGTCAGAGACACCCCTTTCGCCAAACAACACTTTACCTCAACAGGAGTGCAGCCAAATGTCGGGTGCACAGCGAAAATCAAATTGACTAATAAAACAACCGTCCTACCTCAAGGACTACGTAACCGCACCCCGTAAACGGAACCCAGGGGGAAGGGTGTTGTGAATGAATAAATGTGTAATAAAGTTATCTTGAGCTTGAAGTCAAGTGCAGGGTTCTGGCCCTGCACTTCTGATTGGCTGTTAAATGGCGAAATCAGATTGGTCTGTTCAGGAGAATCTGATTGGCCATAAATGAGCTGTTCTCATTGGTCAATGGAGCTAGCGCTCCCAGGTTTTCCATTGGTTGAATAGTTAATTAGTTGCTTATATAAGGAAGGCTATAGCAGCCGTTGTTTGAGCTGTCACACCATGTAATAAAGAGTTGAAGTTCACCGTTTCACCGGCTCGTCTCCATTATTCGCACCCATGCTTCAAACTTAACAACGAGAATAACGCATTCGCCTCCTGGTACAAAAAACAGGTATTAATTTGGCATTGCAAAGGAGTTAGGGAGGAAGCCTATTTACATTCTCTTCCCTTACTTCGAAGTGGAATAAACCATTTTAAGTTACTTTTAAAATGCTTCCTGCTCTTGTGCCAGTCTTCCCATGGATATTCTTAAGTGTGGCAATTATTGTTGTGCCCACCTGATGTACACAAAATATGCTTCAGTATTTGAAATGATCAGGTAAGCATATGGTTAAATATATTAAGTATAAGGTTATTTCAATTATTTTCAGTTGTCTGGGTTTTTCTCATATATTCTTACTTATTGGATCATTGAGAACAAGAGAGAGAAAAAAGAAAGAAAAATGGCAATGGTTTAGGATAGTGTTTCTTAATTTGGGCAGTTTGAAAATGTGTGGACTGTGGGGACTTCCGGTTTGCAAGCTTTCGGCGGCGGCAGGGATTCGCGACCGCGCGATCCCTGCTGCGTTCGTCGCCAAGGTT